>JAQQSW010021109.1:0-10721 GCA_028646575.1 Pseudocheirus occidentalis | reverse complement strand
AAAAAAAAAACTGAACAGATAATTTGACAATCAAACACAAGAAGGATGAGAAGGTAAACATGGGAGAGAATTCATAAGGGACTTATCAAATTTAAATTATTTACATGCCAATATGGAAAAATGATAATAGTAAGTTATGAAACTTTTCTTACTGTGAGGATAGGTGAAGGGAATACAAATGGATATATACGTATACTTACACATATGTCTATATAGGAGGCTATATATGCGTATGAATTCATATCTGAGCATGTGCATATATGGGTATATAGAGGGAATAGGATCAATTGAATATGAAGGGATGATACTTTAAAGGCAAATTCTGAGGTGGGAGAGGACTAGAATGAGAGGAGACAGGGAGAGACAAAATGGGGTTAATCATCACATGTGGAAGAGGCAAGGGATAACTGTTACAACTTTACCTTCATTTACTCACATTGAATCTGGCTTAGGAAAGAAATGGCATAAACTCTAAAATGGGCATCGTGCTACACAAGAAAGTAGGGGGCGTGGGGATGAAAGGCGGGACAATGGAGGGGAGGGCAGGTTCTGGGGGAGGGATGCTGGATGCTTACACTTCAATAAAGGGACAGGGACATGGTAGAAAACAGAAAAAGGGGGAGGCAGAGGAAGGAGGGTCATATGATGACTGTCACAAATATGTCCAGTATAATGATGTCCTGTATAATCACACCTACACGGCCTGTATTGAATTGGTTGTCCTTCCAGTGGGGATGGATGACAAGGGAGGGATTGAAAGAATCTAGAATTTAAAGCTCTGCAATACCTGCAACTAGGAATTAAGATATACAGGGGTTGGGGTAGGGAGACCTTCCCTGCCCTACCAGAAAGTTAGAGAGCAGACCAGGGGAGAGGCTCTACAATGGGGTCGCTGTTTTGGGGTTGGGGTAGGGGAAAGACAGGGAGAATATTTGTAATTCAAAAATCTCATGAAAATGAATGATGTAAACAAGAAACAAATAAAATTTATTACATAAGAAAAATAAATAGGACATGAAATCTCCTTACCAAAGTCTATTTTACAGAACCCTTACTTTATGAAAGAGCTGAAATAAGTATAGGGAGAAGGTATGTGGAATTGGGAAGTTACAGAGAAAGCTTGAACAGCTTATTCTTCTTTGGAGATCAATGAAAAAAACGAATGGGTGTTGAAGATGGAAAGTAGTTGTGAACATTCTGGCTTTCAGTTCGGGGTAAGCAACCCAAATCAAAGGATCTTTTATCTTCTCACTCCATACAAAAACAAATGCCATTTAAGTGTCATTGTTAAGAAATAGGCATGAGGTTTCAAGTGAAAACAAAGCACTTACTGGTAATGAACCCAGGAAGGTTCAAGAGTTTTCTTAAACTGAGCAAGTCCCAGGATATCAATGTAAATGAGTTCCACAATCCTATCACCTACAGTTGGGCAGTAAGATCTATTACCTACAACCCTCTTCATTATCCTAGGGAGAGATGAAAAACACACACAACAGACCATTTACATTATATATTATATATACATGGGTACTCTGGTGGCTTTTCTAATCAAATATCTCAACTTCTTCCATGAAGCCTTCCCCAATGTCTCCCAGCATCTCTTTCTCTCTCTCTCAACCATGGCACTTACATGCTAGTAATGTAGTACAAAGTTCGCTAGGATTAAGAGTCAGAAGATCTGACTTTAAGTGTCAATAATGATATTCTTAGATCACCAATTTAACCTCAGAACTTTGTTCTTTCTATAAAATTGGCCTAATACCTGCTATTCCTACCCTTGTAGTATTGGTAGAAGTGTTTGATAGACTCCAATGTCCTATATAAATGTGTTCTTAAAATTACAATCATAATTATTGCCTTAATCAAGAACCATTCACTGACAGTATTACTGTGGTTGGCATGATGTTGGGTGCTAGTTATACACATTTGGTCCTGTATCACCTGGAACTTTAGCAAATGTCATTTTTCTCTTCCTCACCTGTTCTTAATAAGAAGCAACAAAGTGCTTTTAATACTGCTTTCAAAAATGTTATTTTCCTTGCAGTTTCACGTATAAGTAAAATTCAGATCCATTGGGAAGTCTTTTATTTATTCCTCACTGTAATAACTTGGCAGCTCGGGTCAGCCTCTCTTAGACAGTTCATCTAGTGTGTGACTGGAAAGAACTGATGGATGTATCTGTGAGAGTGCTTAGCCAGCTGTGTCAATCTAAAAGGGATTAAGAGACAGACAGAGAGAGAGGGGGGGTAGGGAGGGAGAGAGAGAGAGAGAGAGGGAAAGGGAAGGGAAGGGAAGGCAAGGGAAGGGAAAGGAAAGGAAAAAGGAGAGGAATGGAAGGAGAGGCAAATGTCAGTTAAGTAGAAACACAATAGTTGACAGACTTGGAGTTGTAAGTCTGCTGACTAAAAAAGAAGCCCAGGCCTTCAGGAAATTTACTCTTCACAAATTAAATTACAAACAGGCACTTGCTTTGTTTTAAGATGTAAAAAAGCTTGATGCTGACTGGGGAAGGGTATGAATTTCAGCAAGAGACAGGGAATTAGTAAAGTCTAGAATGCATTGTGCAGCAGATGTATGAAGCACTTGTAATATCAATGAATAAGCTCCTTAGTTTGAATTTTTTTGCGTTCATTTATGAAGCCTCCAGAGCCTGCAGCTACGATGAAAACATATCATCCTTTTCACAGTCTATGTATTTAGCTCCTGAAAATAATCTTCTTATCTCCTGTTTAGTGAATTATCACTTTCATTTTTCTCTGCAAGAAATTACACACTAATAGAGGCTTCAAGAGTTTACAATTTCTTTTTTTGTATCCCAGCTTCAAAATTGAAAAGTAATCTCCTTGCTCCTTGAGCTCAGCCAGTGAGATAGAGAGATATGGCCCAGTAAGTAGAGAGATATAATTGAATCACTCCACTGAATTAATTCTCCAAGTGGGCCTCCACTAAATGCATTCTCTGAAATCCTGAAGCCAGATTCCTTGGTCAGGAGTCCCAGGTGAACAAGAATCTGAATAATGAGACAAACAGATAGGCTTATGTTGAATTAACATCGAAATTTCCACCACAAAACTCAGTACTTGATAAAGTGACCAAAAACAGTGTTTACATTTAGAAGCTTTATTTTCTACATTGATTAAGAAGAGAGGAAGAAAATAAAATGTGAGATGGATGATCAAGGATCTTTGCATATATGTCTGCACTCCCTCTCTGACTCCTAAGAAATTCAAGTCATTTTTAGAAGAAATCACATTTAATAAAGAGAAGTGCAAGCCAAAACACGTCTATTGTTTTACTTTACACTCAGTAAATTGACAAAGATGTCAAAAGATGGCAATAGTGTTGGAAGGGTTGTGGAAAGATAGGTGTAAAACACTAATATGCTGTTGTTGGACTACCCATTATGGAAACCAATCTATAATTATTCTAAGTGACTAAAATATTAATGACCTTTGACCCAGAGATCCCACTTAACAGTCATATGTCATGAGGAGGTCAGTGATAGAAAGCAAGATTCAACTGTACAAGAAAATATTTATAGCAGTGCTCTTATAGTAGTAAAGAATTAGAAACAAAGCAAATGCCCACACTGGGAAATAATTAAACAAATTGTAACATATGGAAACGATAGAATATTACTGTGTTGTAAGAAACAATAAATATGCTGAAAATAGAGAAGCATGTGAAGACTTGTGAGTTGTAGTGACTAAAACAATGAAAACTGAAAGAACAATAAAACAATCAAAATTAAATGATCTGGAAAACAGTGATCAATGACATAGTGGACCAAATATTGGACATAGAGTCAGAAAGAACTGCAGACACTATGGTCAGTAATCACACTGCTAAATTTCCAGAAAGCTGTTTATTCTCGATGTGTGAGACGACTATATTTTGGGAAAATGAACACAAAAACAAGCTGTATAAACAATATATCAAATTCACACTGAAGGAATATCATTCTCAACAGCACTCATTTCTTTTTTGGTCCTGTTTCCAAACAGAATCAAACTTAAAAGGAAAACTGGTGACTGTAACAAAATTAATAAGAAACTCACTTTTTTCCTTTTTCTCTTTTCAAGGTTTTACTTTTCTGCCAATGATTTAATTAATTAATGCTTCAATCCATACACCAGCCATTCGTTGGATCTTTAGTATCATCCATCGGAATTCTTTGTGCTGTTTCAACATTCCATAGAGTAGAATAAAATCCGTATGAATTTCAGCCTATGAATAGATGTTTAATAGAGAAATGGGAAGTGGAGTGGGATTAGGTGGACAACCCCAAATATTTTGGAAGAATGATCGGTTTTAGGTGGTTGCATTTTATCCTGAACTTGAGAAACTGAATCAATATAGGGCTTTAAAATTAAATCTCCTCTTTTGTACAACTTAACTTTAAGGAGCCAGGATTATCAATTGAAGTGAAGGAAATTGACCTTCTAAAGCATACCATTATTAATTAGTTCTCATTAAATTAATTCTGTTCAACTTCATTTTCACTAAATGGGTTGCAAGTGCACATGAGAGATCTTGAACTTCTCTCAATCCTATATTAGTGATATGGACAAGCAAACAAACAATTAGTGTATCTGTACAGCACCTTCTGTGGGCTAGTTCATTCCCCTGAGGATTAGAGGAGTTTCCACAGTTCTAAGGAATTAATATGCAATTCTATCACATGAAAGTGAGAGGTTATGAGAGAGAACAGAAGGCTTTGCTTCTGTCCCTGACTAACCAGGACAACTATACAAGGAGTAAGTTCTAAATATGAAATACTTAGTACTGGTATGGTCATGGGGGGGAGCGGGTTGGGAGTGGAACTATGACTTTCTTGAGGTAGGGAACTTCTGGTGAGTAATTACCATCTACCAATGAAAATCTGCAATTATTTTATAGTTTGGAATTTTAGAGAATTACCTTATTTCAATGATTAGTATTTGCTTATATGTGTATACAATATTCTCTCTCCACTGCTCTCCTACCTCAGAGGGGGCAAGAAATGGTTCATGTTTTAGTCTTTGTAGGCATGGTGCCGTCATGTGAAACATTCATTGAAAGATTAAGTGACTTGCCTAGGGTCACACAGCTTGTTTCTAAGCTCTACCTTAAATTTAGAACTTTTTTTTAACCTCTGAGGCTAATTCTATCCACTATGTTGCATAACATCTCTTGGACATTCTTAATGAAGTACTAGGTATAACATGAGATTCCATATTTTATGATGAATATAGTGAACTTTGAAAGGGGCCTGAAGAAAACACCCAAAGACATCAAAGGACAAGAAATCAAGACATCAGATAAAAAGGCAATAGTTTAAGGAGTTCTTAACCTCTTAACCTAGGTCCTGTGAATTTACTCTTCAAAATATTTTAACCATGTCATTTCAATGTAGCTGCTTGCCTTGGCAATTATAAGCATTTTTAAACACATTTAAAAACATCATTCTGTGAAGGGGTCCATGGGCTTCACCAGACAGCCATAAGTTAAGGTGTAACTTAACAAAAACAAAGAAACCCTGATGGGACAATGTGAATAAAGGGTGGAAAATCCCAAACAAACTCCCAAATGCCTTATTTTATCTTAAAACAGTTCTTTGTCCCTATTCCTTCCAAAACTGATTTTAAAAAACTAAATTGAATTATTCCAAGCAATTTTTCTCTAGGCCATTTTGGGGAGTTATTCAGAAGGCGTCATAAGTAAAGAATAGAGACATTTGATTTCTAGACCTAAGATATTAACTAAAACGATCTCATTTTGATAACCCTGTTCTCACAATTAGCCAGAAATCCTGCCATCCCAGTGTCCCATACCTGCCTTCCCGAATCCTTTTTTTTCTTAAGGTTATGCTCAGAGATTGGATGAGATAATCAATCATCTGCTGCAGCCAGCACAGTTGTATGACCTAGCTACCAGCTGAATAAAAGAAAGAAAGAGAGACGAGGATGTATGTCATAGTCTGTTTATTACAGAGCTGTTTCATACTAACCCAAGGATACAAGAAAATCAAAGAGCTTATATTCCTTATAGAAGGGATGCTTATGTGACCAGAATGCAAGGACTCACCCTACATCTGGAATTTTCCCTATCCCAGCCCAAGGCTAATCATTCATTAAGATTTTATCCTAGGGGGCAGTTAGGTTGTGCAGTGAATAGAGCACCGGCTGTGGAGTCAGGAGGACCTGAGTTCAAATCCGACCTCAGACACAAAAACCAGCCATGTGACCTTGCGCAAGTCAGTTAACCCCCAAATGCCCTCCAAAAAGCAAAAAAAAAAAGATTTCATCCTAGAACCTCTTCCAGATGCACAAACAGGGAGTCACAATCAAGACTTGCAAATTAACTACCCTGTACTTTGTTTAGATATTCATGAAACCAATGAGAGCATTGACCCAACAAGATTCTACTCTCCTTGCATATCTGCCTAGTGCCCTTGTAGAACTGGGGAGATAATGTGACCAAGGCCCCTGAAAGTCTTGGCCTACTACATACTGCCCATTTTATTTATTTATAGGAAAGGGGAACATCCCATTAATGAAGCCCTATGGACATCTGGGAGTTCTCTGCGTCTCCCCTATAGTACCTATAGGAGAGGGTAACATCCCATTAGTGAAGCCCTGAGGACTTCTGGGAGTTCTCTGCATCTCCCCTATAGTATATAGAGCCATGAGCAGAATCATGTAGTTGGATATTATATATGACTTGTTGAATGATGTGAGAAAAACAGGAAATAAGGATGGGTAAAAAAGTACATAAAACCAGTAGTACCACCCCTATTCCTATATAAGTTATAATTTGCTGTGCATGCCCAGGTAATATACCCTGAGCTGTCTTTAATCCAATCAACAATGTTTAGTGCCTCCGGATTTGGTGGCACTGAGTGCTGTCTTTCCTGCTCCATGACGTGAGCCAGATTCTCCAAATCATTTATGTCAAAAGATGTGTTACGATCACCTCATAGCCCATTAAGATGATTTCTAATTTGGGCTATGCCATATTCTGACTTATTACATTTTTTGTTTACCATATAGAAATACATATATCTATAATCACATATTAACTTTTGCTTAACTTGCATTAACTCAATTTTCTCAGCTAAGGAACTTACATCATCCCTGACCTGTGCCATTGCCTTATAGAAACTCTTATCAATTTCTGATTGTAACAAAAATCCTTGTGAAACATTGACAGACAATTCATACAGAAACTGAGCTCTCACTATCTGATTTTGTACAGTGTTAACAGAAACAGACATAGCAACACTGCTCAGTATAGTACAAATTAAAGCAATTATCCCAACAACAATACAGGAAATAAACCTTTTTTTATATTAAAAATGCTGATTAATTTGAGCAATAGAATGATCAGAACAAGAGTAAAACCACTTTTCGCTCTCCACAGGAAGCATAATTATACCGGGCCTTCTTACAACAAATAGCAATTGTCCCAATGAGGTATTATTATAACACTGAGAAACCTTACAATTAATACATGTGACATTATAATGCTTATCAAACTTAGTGATATATACATTGCTAAGATTTCTCCACATGAATGCATATCTACCCCCTAAATTTTGCTCAAGTGTGTCCCATTAGGAGTAAAAGAAACAAAAATTGTTGTTATTAGGGAGAAGATACATCAACAGGACTGTCCACAAGGGCTTCAGCCCTTTTGAATCTGCCGCCAGGCATATTCTCAGAATGATACTTGATAGTTCTCACTAGGCTGCATGAGGATGTTTTAAGAGTAGAAAAGTACAAAGGTGGCTCATCCACTAATCCAGTAAAATTAAAGTCAAGCACAGGGCACATGACAGTTGAATTATGAATATCAAAGCTTTTAGTAATAGAGGCTGACCCATTTCCTTCTAAAGTAAACTGTGGAAGGAATTCCCCCCACCCAACCATTTATACCCAAGGCGGGTGGTCCATTACAGCCCAGTACGTTGTAGAGGCAACCATTTGAAGCCGAGCAAAGACAGTAGCAAGCAGGATAACCACCTGTTTGCCCTCATTTTGGCTCTGACTCTTTTTTGTCCGCTGTAGGGTTCGCCTGGTTCTGGTCTTGGGGGTGGGCCGAGTGCGTGGTCTTGGCATTTGTTAACAGAAGCCTTGTTCTCCTTTCTGGTATCCAAACTTCCTTCTTATCAACTATGGAAACACAAAACCCTCGGCCATGCACAGAGTGCAGACCTCACCATTGTCCCTTAACATTTTTCCACATCACCTATTCAGTAGCTGCAGTTGCCTTCACTGTGACCTTTCAGAATTGCCAATTGTATGGTCAGTAATGCCCAAATTTTTCCTCTGGTGTTTTACTAATGTTAAATAATTTATTACATATAATGAAAACCCCAAAATTTGTCTCAGGGTACCCATGCACCAGGTACCCCCTCTTAGTTTTTGAAGAGCAGTTTTTAAGGGTGCGTTTTTTTTCTTCCAACAATAGCTTGACCAGTGGGGTTATGAGGCATGATGAGTACCCCACTGAAGGCAGAACATACATGTATATAATTCAGAAGGCAATTGGAGTTAAGTGCCTTGCACAAAGTCACAAGGGTAGTAGATGTGTTAAGTGTCTGAGGTCACATTTGAACTCAAGTCCTCCTGACCCTAGTTATTAAAAAAAAAAAAACTTTTGAAGGATCCTTAAGTAATTAATTCCAAAACTGTACATACCAATAAGTTGCTTCTAATAAAACATGATTGCACCATAAAACACCTGTCTAAACAGGTATTGTTTCCACAATAGTAACAAACCTTGAATGAAGTTGATTTTCCATTATTACAAAAGTCTTCCATATTTTACCTCCCTTTAAGAAATTTTCACTAAAATTCTTTTACTCACATAGAAGACATTTCTGAACTAGTTTCAGTAATTAATAAAATAACAGCTAGGTCCCTCAATCAGTTGTACTAATACTCAATTATTCTAACCAAAAAACAATTACCAGAAATTATACTAACTTTAAAGGGCCCGGTTTAAGACTGACTCAGTGAGGCTAAGTTAGGGTCAGTTCGGGACCTGATAGCCTGAAGTAATTGCTGCCCTTCCTTGCCTACTTCCTAGTAGAGAAATTCCTTACTTAATCAAGATAAAGAGACTTTAGGTGTCGTCCTGGGGTGCACTTTCAGCAAGCCAAAGCTGGGGGGGCAGCAACACCCCCAATAGCTCCAGAAGCTGGGAAAACCCCAGCGATTTGGAACAGAGCCTTCTCCGCTAGAAGCAGAGTTCCACAAAGTTAAATTAATTGACTGGCCAACATGAGGAAAAGGAAGCAAAATAAGAACAGCAGTAAAACTCTAGAATCCTTTTTTGTGGACAAAAGATCAAACCATGGAACGGAAGGAAGACAACACATTCTGAACTCCCACACCAAATGCTTCCAACACAGTTGAAGAATGTCTAGAAGTTATAGATAAACTGAAAAAAAGACTTTGAAAACCAAATAAGAGAAGTGGAGGAAAAATTGGGAAAAGAAATGAGAATGATGCGAGACAATCATGAAAAGAGAGTCAACAACATGACTAAAGAAAACAACACTTTAAAATAGATTAACTCAAATGGCAAAAGAGGCGCAGAAAGCCACTGAGGAGAAGAATGCCTTAAAAATAGAATTTCCCAGATGGAAAAAGAATCTCAAAAGCATTCTGAAGAGAATATTTCCTTCAGAATTAGAGTGGGGCAAGCAGAAGCTAATAACTTTATGAGAAACCAAGATACTATTAAACAGTTACAAAGATATCAAAAAATAGAAAGCACTGTGAAATACCTTCTTAATAAAACTACTGACATGGAAAATAAATCTAGGAGAGACAATTAGAAACTTATTGGTCTACCTGAAACCCATGACCAGAAAAAGAATTTGGAAAGCATCTTTCAAGAAATCCTCAAAGAAAATTGCCCTGATGTTTTAGAATCAGAGGGCAAAATAGAATTTGAAAGAATTCACCAATCACCTTTTCAAAAAGATCCCTAAATAAGAACTCCTAAAAATGTTATTGCCAGGTTCCAGAATACCCAGTTAAAGAAGAAATTATTACAGGCTGCCAAGAGAATATCATTTGAATACTGCGGAAACACTATCAGGATAACCCAGGATCTGGCAGCTTCTACACTGAGGGATCAAAGGACCTGGAATATGATATTTCAAAGATTAAGGGAGCTGGGATTAAAGCCAGAATCAAATACCTAGCAAAATTGAGCATATTATTTCTGGGTAAAATATGGTCATTCAATGAGGTGGAGGACTTTCAAGAATTCTGGATGAAAAAAATACAGAACTGAACAGAAAATTTGACAATCAAATACAAGAAGCAAGAGAAGGTCAATATTGGAAAGACAACATAAGGAACTTGTCAAATTTGAATTATTTACATGCCAACATGGAAAAACGATAATAGTAGCTTATGAAACTTTCCTTAGTATGGGGATAAGAGAAGGGAATACAAATGTGTGTGTGTATATATACATATATATGTATGTATGAATGTATACTTACACATATGTCTACATAGGAAGCTATATATGCATATGAATACTTATCTGAGCATGTGTGTATATGTGTATATAGATGGTATACGATCAATTGAATACAAAAGGATGATTCTTTAAAAGGTGAAATTCTGAGGTAGGAAAGGACTAGAATGAGAGGATACAGCGAGAGACAAAAGGGGGTTAACCATCCCATATAGAAGAGGCAAGGGTTAACTGTTACA
>JAQQSW010021108.1:0-10721 GCA_028646575.1 Pseudocheirus occidentalis | reverse complement strand
GAGAAAATTTGTAACTCAAAATCTCATGGAAATGAATGATGTAAACAAGAAAATAAATTTTTAAAAAAGAAGTAAAAAAATAAAAATAAAAAACAAAAAAGGACATAAAAAAGCAAAATGTAGTTTCCTTAAGTATCCCCTATAATTCAGTCGATTTTTGCTTTTGATTTATCTTAGATCATGAGTGTTACCCATTTGGGGGGGGGTAGCAAAAGCATATTAGATTCTGCTCCAGCCCTTTATTTTAACTCTACATGTATCTGTTTCAACAGTATGGACTCACATCCATGCCTTCTGTATATGTAAATTCCTTTTAACTGCCCTATTAATGATAAAGTTCTTAGGAGTTACAAGTATCATGTTCTTATAGAGTAATGAAAACAGTTTAACTTTATTGAGTCCCTTGTGATTCCTTTCATGTTTACATTTTTATGCATCTCTTGCATCTTGTATTTGAAAGTAAAATTTTCTGTTCATCTCTGATCTTTTCATCAGGAATGCTTAAAAGTACTCTGTTTCATTGAATGTGCATTTTTCCCCTTAAGGATTATGCTCAGTTCTGATGAGTAGGTGATTCTTCCTTGTAATCCTAGCTCCTTTGCCTTCTGAAATATATTCCAAGCCCTCCATCTCTTTTTCCTTTGGCCAATTCTGCTTTTTAAGTTCTTTTCTTCAGTGAATTTTTGTGCCTCTTTTACCATTAGGCCATTGCTGTTTTTTTAAGGTGTTATTTTTTCAGTATTTTTTTCTTCCTCTTTTACCAAGCTGATAATTCTCTTTTCATAATTTTCTTACACCACTCTCATTTCTTTTCCAAATTTTTCCTCTGCCACTCATTTCTTTAACTGTACCAGGAATTCTTCTTGGGCTTGGGTCTGATTAGTATTTTTAAGGCTTTTTGTAGCTGTTTTCACAATGTTGTCTTCTGAGTTTGTCTTGGGCCTCCCTGCCATTGTAATAGCTTTTTATGGTCAAGTTCTTTGTTGCTGTTGTTTGCTCATATTTCTAGTTTATTTTTTGACTTTGAATTTTATGTTAAAGTTAGACTATGCTTTACCTGGGTTAGGAAGGTACTGTCTCAACCCTCAGGCTTTTGTGCAGCTTTTTTCAGATTTGGTTCTGGGATCTACAGGTTTTTGGTGGTGTGATCCTAAGAGAGGTATGGTCACTACTCTCCTGGTTTCCATTCTGGTCTTTACTCAGAAAGGGCCCCTGGTTTCCTTGCAGTTGCAATTTCTAGCATTATTTTTGGGCCTAAAACTTAACTAGGTCCCCTATTACACTACTGTGGTAAGTACTAGGAAGTCTTTTTGCCCTAGAACTGTCACCAGGACCCCTTGTCCCTTGTGATAAACCACCAGCACTCTTCTCTAACATAGAACTATGACCCAGAACTGTGTATGGGTAAGAGTTGCCAATCAACACTAGCTGTACCCTGTGCCAGTAAAAGGTGCCCCATAATCTTGTTTGACTAGTTGTCTGATCCCCTTACTATTTCTGGAATGCGAGTTCCCCAAACTGCTGCTGCTGTTGCTGCTACCACATGGGAATACTCTAGATAGGCCTTTACCCTCGTGTCATATACCTCTCCTGCCTACCTTCTAAGTTTTCTTAGGCAGGAAAAATATCTCCCCTGACCTTTTGTTGGATTTGCTATTCTAAAATTTGATGTTAGGGTTCATATTAAAGTTGTTTAGAGGAGAATGTTGAGAGAGTTTAGATGGGTAGCTGTCTCTAATCTACCATCTTGGCTCTACAAGGAGATGTGCTTTTAACCAAACAAGGGATAGAGGCCATTATAGAAGATAAAATAGATAATATGATTACATGAAACTGAAAATCTGCTTCACAAATAAAATTAATGCACCTAGAGTAAGAAGGGATGTGCTCAAATGGGGGGGGGGAGTCTGCATCAAATATCTCTGATAAAGTTTTGGTATTCAAGACATACACACATTGCTATATCTCATCTCATCTCATCTCATTTCATCTCATCTCATCTCATCTCATCTCATCTCATCTCTGTCTCTCTCTCTGTCTCTGTCTCTGTCTCTCCCTCTCTTATATGTATGTATATATATATATACATATTTGCAATTGTATATATTTTTTCCTCAGTTATATGATCAACAAGACAGCTTCTCTAATGCCCACTAACCCACCCTTCCCCAAAAAATGGAATTGCAAGCCAGAGGTTAGAGCAGTTTCAACCGTCTCCACAGGGAGCCCAACAAAGTAATAATTTTATGAATCAACAGTGGAAAAGGCTGATCCCGTATAGGCTCATTCAGCCTGCTTCCCCTACCAGTCTTCATTCTCTGGCAGGGCATACAAATTTTCCATAGTCCTGTATTCAGTGACTCACTCAGTTGAAGTATACATTTGTTTTACTTAATTCCTCTTGTGTTTTTGATTTTTTTGGTCTGTGTTTTCTTTCACAACATGACTAACATGGAAATACATTTCTGCATGTTTGTCAAATTTATATAAAATTGCTTTCCTTCTCAATGAAGGGGGAGTAGAAAAGGGACAGAGAGAATTTGCCATTTAAAAGTTTTTGAAATGAATGTTAAATACTGTTTTCACGTGTAATTGGGAAAAACAAAGTATTAAATAAATATATTATTAAGAAAAAGAAATATTTGAAGAGACATCACATAAAATAATAATCATATGTAACATTTATATAACACTTTCAAATTTGTAAGACAATTTACATATAGTATCTCCTTTGAGACTCGAAATACCTATCTGGGAGACAAATGCTGTATATTATTACTACTCTCCCTCTCATCCAACAGTTTTATAAATAAAGGAATTGGGGGGGGTTGGTTGTTGTTGTTGTGTCTTTCATATCCTTTGTTTCATTTTTTTGTATTTCAATATTTCATTTTTCCCCAATTACATGTAAAAACAATTTTACCATTCAATTTTAAAAGTTTTTGTGTTCCAAATTCTCTCCTTCCTTCCCTCCCCTCTCCCCTTCATTGGGAAGTCAAGCAACTTGATATAGGTTATACATGTGTAGTCATGCAAAACATATTTCCATGTTAGTCATGTTGTGAAGAAAAACACATGGAAAAATCCCAAGAAAAATAAAGTTCAGAAAAAGTATGCCTTGTTCTGTTTTCAGACTCCATCAATTCTTTTTCTAGAGATACACAGCATTTTTCATAAGTCCTTCAGAGTTATCTTGGATCACTGTGTTGCTGAGAATAGCTAAGTCATTCACAGCTGATACAATATCACTGTTACTATATACAAAGTTCTCCTGATTCTGCTCAGTTCACTTTGCATCGGTTCACATAAGTGTTTTTAGATTTTTATGAAACTATCCTGCTCATTACTTTTATAGTAGTATTAGTATTCCATCATAATCACTTACCACAGCTTGTTTAGACATTCCTCAATTGATAAGCATCCCTTCAATTTCCAATTCTTTGCCACCACTAAAAGAACTGCTATAATTTTTTGTACATATAGGTCTTTCTCCTTTTTTGTTTTTGATATCTTTGGGATACAGACCTACTAGTGGTATTTTCTGGGTCAAATGGTATGCACAATTTGATTACTCTTTGAGCATAGTTTAAAATTGCTCTCCAGAATGGTTGGATCAGTTCACAACTTCACCAAAAATGCATTAATGTCTCACTTGGCTCATATACCCTCCAAAATTTGCTACCTTCCTTTTCTTTCATATCAGCCCATCTGATAAGTGTGGGGTGGCAGCTCAGAGTTGTTTTAACTTGCATTTCTCCAATCAATAGTGATTCAGAGCATCCTTTCTTATGACTATAGACAGCTTTAATTACTTCATATGAAAACTGCCTGTTCATACCCTCTAATGACCTATCAAATGAGGAATGGATGGCTCTTGTTTCTATAAATTTGACTCAGTTCTCTATATATTTGAGTAAATGAGATCTTTATCAGAGAAACTTGCTGCAATTTTTTTCACTGTAATGATTATTATGTATTTCTCTTCATCCTATTTCCCTCTTTGTCCTAGTCTCTCTCCTTTCACCCTGTCCATGCTCAAAAGTGTTTTACTTCTGATTTTTACCTTCCCCAATCTGCTCTCCCTTCCATCACCACCCCCTTCTTTTATCCCCTTCCCCTCCTACTTTCCTGTAGGGGAAGACAGATTTCTATACTGGACTGAGTATGTTATTTCCTTTTTGAGTCAATTCCTGTGAGATTAAGGTTCATGTGCTCCCCTCTACCTCTTCCATCTTCCCCTCCACTGGGGAAGAGGCTCTTTCACGCCTCTTTTATGTGAGATAATTCACCCCATTCTACAACTCCCTTTCCATGATATAATAATAACTGACAGACACTGCAGTGTGTGCCGAGAGGCCACCAGAAGAGGCCTCCTGATACACCAATCACAAGGGCCATGCCCAGGCCTATCACCATAGGGTGGAAATTGCACCCAGCTAGGTAAGAGACAAAGGCAGGGCCCCTGGCAGGGACAACAGCTACTCCTGGGATTACCCATCCACAGCCTGGAAATTGAAAAAAAAAACCCTATCTGAATTTCCAGGGACCAAGATGACAAACTGAACCCTGGCTGCTCCAATTCGTTCCCCCGACCCCAAAACACAGTAATTATTCCCCAAAGGAAAATTTTAAGCAGTAAAGGCTTAGCAACCCCAGAGGAAGGGCATGGCTAAGGTCCTGCCTCAAAATAGGAAGAAAGCAGGCTACAAAGACAAAGACAAAGACTCCAGAATCCTATTATGGTGAGAGGGAGGAATCAAACACAGAAGGAGATAATATTAACTACACATTGGCAGGTGAAGCCTTAACAGGGACTATGACCTGGTCTCAGGCACAGAAAACATTCCTAGATGAGCTCAAAAAGAATTTTGAAATCCGAGTTAGAGAGATAGAAGATAAAATCAACACCTCTTATAAAAACAAAATTCGCAAAATAAGAAAAACATTACAATGAAGAGAACAGCTCCTTAAAAAGTAAAATGTATGAACTAAAAATGAAATCTGAGCATATGGAAAAGAAACTTCAAAAACTAACTGAGGAGAGTAATTAACTAAAAATTAGGATCAACCAAATTGAAGCCAATGATTCTATGAGGAACCAAGAATCAGTCAAACAAAACATCAAGACAGAAAATTAGAAAAAGAGGTAAAATATCTCAATGGAAAAATAACTGACCTGGAAAACAGATCCAGGAGAGACAATCTGAGAATTATTGGCCTGCCAGAAAATCGTGATGAGAAAATGAGTCTGAACAGTATCTTCCAAGAGCTCATCAAGGAAAACTGTCCTGAGATCCTACAACCAGACGGTAAAATAGAAATCGGGTGAATCCACCAGACACCTCCTGCAAGAGATCCCAAAGTGAACTGTTCGCAAAACGTTGTGGCCAGACTCCAGAACTATCAGGTGAAGGAAAAAATACTACAAGTGGCCAGAAGGAAATGATTCAGATATTGCAGAACCACACCGAGGATGGCACAGGATCTGACAGCCTCAACATAGAAACATCGCAAGAACTGGAATATAATTTTTTGCAAGGCAAAAGAGCTCAATCTACAGCCAAGGATCCAGCAAGACTAAGCATAATCTACCAGGCAAGGAGATGGACATTCAGTGACATAACAGAATTCCAGACCTTCCTGATGGAAAAACCAGAGCTCAAGAGAAAATTTAACCTCCAATTACAAGACCCAGGAGAGACATAGAAAAGTAAATAAGGAAAAACACACAGATTACTTATTATCTAACAAGAGCAAACTGTTTACATTCCTATATAGTAAGCTGATACCTGTTAATATTGTGAACTCTATACATATGGCAACATCTAAAAGGGATATAGATAGAAGGTGTGGGTATAAATTATGCAAAACGATGATAAAAATCCTTATTAAGGGACTATAATGGAAGAAGAGGAAAGAATGAAGCAGAAAAGGTGTATGCTATGCAAAGAGGCATAAAAACTATAGTAGAAGGAAAGAAGGGAGGGAGATGACCATTACATGAGCTACTCCCTCACTGGTTCTGGTGCAAGGAGGGAATAACACAACCAGTTAAATATAGAACTCTATCAAGAAGAGACATAAAACTTATCATAATAGAGGGAAAGAGGAGAGGTAGAGGAGCACTGCATGAGATCTATTCTTGTCAGCCTTGGTTCAAGGAAGAAATAACATACAACACTGAGTATAAAAATCAATCATATCCTACAGGCAGTAGGAGGGAAGAAGGGCCAAGAAAGGGGGGGGAGGTTAGAAGGGAGGGAAGAAGTAGTAAGGGAGAAGTGTAGGAAAAGGGAGGGATATGGATAAGAAGGGAATACTGAGGGAGGTGGCGGTCAAAAAGAAAACTCTTAAGAAGGGGAAGGGAGAAGGGGAAAAACAAAAGCATAAATGGGAGGGAATAAGATGGAGGGAAAGACACAGATAGTAATCATAATTGTGAATGTGAATGGGATGAACTCTCCCACCAAAAAGAGGTGGATAGTAGAATGGATTAAAAAACATAATCCTACACTATGCTGTTTACAAGAAACACATCTGAAACAGGGGGATACACACAGGATAAAGGTAAAAGGCTGGAGTAAAATATATCACGCCTCAGCTAAAGTAAAAAAAAAAAAGCAGGGGTAGCAATCTCAGACAAAGCAAAAGCAAAAAAAAATTGTTTAAAAGAGATAACAGAGGAAACTTTATCCTGCTAAAAGGCACCATCGAAAATGAGGCAATGTCATTACTAAACATTTATACACCAAGTGGTACAGCATCTACATTCCGAAAGGAGAAATTAAGGAAAAAATATTTATTGAAACTCTCCTTGTGGTGGCAAAACACTGGAAATTAAGGGGATGCCCATCAATTGGGGAATGGCTAAACAAGTTGTGGTTTATGAAATAATGGAATACTATTGTGCTATAAGAAATGGAGAGGAGATGGTCTTCATATTTATCTGGAGAGGCTTATACAAACTGATGCTAAGGGAGAAGAGCAGAACCAGGGAAAACTCTTACACAATCACAGACACAACATATGTGTGATGACTAACTTTGATAAATTGGACTCTTGTCAGCAATGCACAGGTATAAGACAATTCTACAAGTCTCAGGATGGAAGGAGATATTTACATACAGAGAAAGATCTAGAAAGAACAGAGTATAAATGAAGACTGAAGCAATCTACATGCTATCGTTCTTTTCCACATTTAGGTTTGTTTCCTTTTTTCCATTGTTCACTCCATTGGTTACAACCCTTCTATACAACCAGACTAATGTCCAAAAAAAAATTCAAGGGATTGTGAAACTGAATCTTGCAAATTAAAAATAAACAAGCAAATTAATAAAGATGAAATTTTACTTAAAAAGTATCTTTTGTATGGCCCAAGAGAGAAAAATCAAAAACATTAGATCAAAGGAAGTTGTAGAGAGGAAATTTTAGGTCCAATATAATGGGGGAAAACTTCCTAATTTAAGCTATCCAAAAACAGAATAAACTGACTCATGATATAGTAGGTCCCTGCTGCTAGCAGTCTTCAGAGCAAAGACCTAATGACAATTTGTCAAATGTTGTAGCTTGCATTCTTGTTGAAGTATGAACTCAGCAAGGTGGCCTCTGATGTCTCTTCTCACTCTCGGATTCTGTGACTTGATGATCCTGTGTAGTTAGATTTGAAGTTATGGGTTTGGGGGAATTCCTGCAGATTTCTGAACAAGTGAATATCATCATATAGAAAAATGTCTTTGCAAACTTTGGAGAGGCACAAAAATGTCAGATATAGTTACTGATGATGAACAATAATTATTTAACAATTATTATCAGGCTTATTAATTTACTATTATTTAATAATTAATATTTAACTAATAAAAATAGTAACTGACATTTATACACCCAGGGGTCACATATCTAGTAAGTTGTAAGAGGGAGAACCCCTGAAACTCTAAGTCTATCTCATTATCCACTCAACCCCACCACTGTAAGACTGGTTTTGACTTATTCTTACTTGACCTCAGGCAGCTTAATGCAGAACAGTGAGTAGGAGTTTCTGGGAGTCTTGATAGCAGGAAAACCTTTCCAACAATTAGAATTGTCCCAAAGTGGAATGTGTTGCCCGGAGAAGGCATGTGGGTTCTCCCTAGTTGGACGGGTTTAAGCAGACACTGAATAATCACTTGTTTAGTATGTTGTAGTGAGAAATTCATGTTCAGGTAAATATCAGACTCCATAGCCTCTGTGGTCCCTTCCACCTCTAAGATTCTGTGATTTTTAATCCCCCCTCTTTTTCCCCAGTATGTCCCAATCACCCACTCTGCTACCTTGTACCCAAAGGGTGGGTCCGATTGAGTTTGTAACCAGGAGGTCTCAAGTTGGTGGAGAACTTGGTCCCTTCACCACCTGGTAATTGGGGGGAGATTGTTCAGGATGATCAGAGATCTCCCCAATTTTGAAGCTGTCCCCCTCTGCCCAGCAAAATCAACTAAGGATCCACTCTGACTTCTCAGCTCTCTTTCCTTGCCTGACAAGGTCTTCCTCTTTTGGACAGACACCAGAGACACTCCTGGCCAGAGTTCATTGCCAGAAACCCGCCTCCTTTCTCCAGAGCCACCTCCTGGATGGCCTCTGCCAGCTTCCTCCTCCTAAGTCAAGTTAGGTGGAGGGGCTGAAATTGGAACAGTGAACAGTGCTCTGCCCCCAGATCCTGGCTTTGGATGGGGACTTTGATCAGCTCCCGTTAATGGTCTTTCCCCACCTCTTTTCTTTTGGTATTTTAAAATATTTATTTATTTGTTCACTTGGTCTATGCGGGCAGACACAGTCAGATAGCTAAAGGTCATTGGAATGGAACTGTTTGGCCTGAAATCAGCTTCGACAAGTTTGCCAGGGGACACTCTGTTCTACTGTACCTTGGCACAGACATAAACACTAGGCTGAAGCCCACTTTGTTTCTTTTCTATTCCTTCAACTTCCCTTCCTTACTTTTTGCTCTCTTTTCCTTCCTTCCTCTCTCCCTCCTTTCTTTTCCCTTAATTCCTTCTTCCTTTCTTTCCTTCCTTTCTTTTTCTTCTTCCTCCCTCCTTTCTTTTTCTTCCTTCCTTCTTTCCTTCTTCCTTTTTCTTCCTTCCTCTGTCCTTCCTTTCTTTTCCCTTCCTTCCTTCCTTCTTTTCTTTTCTTCTCCTCTTTGCTGTTGGTCTTACCCTATAAATTCTGCAACCTTTGGTTGGTCAGTCTGCGTCTCTGGCCAAAGGTTGGAGTTTATTTCTTTCTTCTCTGTTCAGCCATTTGTTTACAGAAAACTTAAGAAATGTCTTTGGTGGGAGCAAGAATACAACTTCTTCATCATTACAGAAAGAAGCTCATTGAATGAGACAACAAGGGGAGGAGAGGTATTTCTGTGTGGTTGACGTAACCCTTGATTGTTTCCTATTTGTGTGCTGCCATTCCTTCAGGGATCACTGGGTTGAATGTACTGTTTGGTAGGAGTGCTCCTTTGGGAGACACCCCCCTAGGAGAGGCCACCACTGTATGCATATGACTTTGGGGGGGCCTGTCTATGTGGGTCATTACTCTGAGGTGTCACTGTGTGAACCCTACCCCTGTAAGGCTCATTGTCTATGGAGTATGTTCCCCCTCCCAGGACTTACCATGGGAGAAACAATCCTCAGCAGTAACTTGTGTTTGCCACATAGCCTCGGGAATCACTTTGTGTATGACAGGCCCTTCAGGGGATCTCTGAGGGGGACACCCTTACAAGGCTTCCTGTTTACAGGACATATCCATTGTACCCCCAACATAAGCCTTTTAAAGACTGCATGAATTTCATGCCTCCTTGGGTAGCAAAGTGGGGTGTAGAGCTCTTGGCCAGGTAGCACCACGTATGTGATATGCCCTAGGGGGTAAAGAATGTCACTGACTCTGAAGGAAATGTTCTGTGTATGGTATGTGAGGGGTCCCAGGCTCTAGAACATACCCTGCTTAGGGGTTGGATGTACCCCTCAGGAATTCCAACCCTGCTTCAGAGGCATAGAATGGGACCAATCTCTCAGGGATGACCCAGTCCTCAGAGTTCATTGCTACCAAGGGTCATTTCTTAGAAATTACTGTGTGTTATGAACAAGATCTGGAGGTGGAAATCATTTCCTATGACATTTAAGCCAACCGATGACCCGAAAACATCCTCACATTAATATACCTGGCAAGTAATTTCCAACCTCTGAAGACCTCCAGTGAAGGAAAACCCATCCACCACTTCTTGAAGCAACCCCTTCTATTTTGGGACAGTTTTAACTCTTAAATTCTAGACCTAGATTTGCCTCTTTGCCCCTCCCACCTACCCCCAGCTCCTGGTTCTGGGTTTGGGGGCTAAGCAGGGAAAAAGTAACTCTCTTTCAAACAAAAGCACTTCAAATATATGGATACAACTATATAGTTCCACATAAGTGGAACCCATTCCCTTTATTGAGGTGTGTGCTTCCAGCAACCCTCACCCCCCAGCCTCACCCTTCCCTCCATCACCCCCCCTCTCATCCCCATCCCCTCTACTCTCCTGTGTGGCAAGATACTCAGTTTAGAGTTTATGCCATTCCTTCCCTAAGCCAAATTTAATGAGAGTGAGTGAAAGTAAAGTTGTAACAGTTATCCCTTGCCTCTTTTATATGGGATGATTAATCCCATTTTGTCTCTCCCTGTCTCCTCTCATTCAAGTCCTCTCCCACTTCAAAATTTCACCTTTT
>JAQQSW010021107.1:0-10721 GCA_028646575.1 Pseudocheirus occidentalis | reverse complement strand
TCCCTCCCTCCCTCCCTCCCTCCCTCCCTTCCTTCCTTCCTTCCTTCCTTCCTTCCTTCCTTCCTTCCTTCCTTCCTTCCTTCCTTCCTTCCTTCCTTCTTTCCTTCCTCTCTCCCCATACAAGTTAGGCTGGTTTTTTCCTGAAAGACAACAAAATTGTCCCCAACATTTGACTGGCCCAGTACCTCTCTTGATGTGACTTCTTGACAACTCTGTCCATGTGGAGGTGACTTCCTGGTCACTTATGGGCATAAAGAGGGCCATCCATGTGGAGTCCAGATCCTTCATACAGCTGATGTTCTAAGACTCTTGAGTCACCACATCTGCCCTGCTGACTAGACTCTTCTGAATGGAGGCCAGGAGGACCATGTCTACCCAAGCTGGGCTGGAGTATCTTTACACAATAACTTATCCTTTTTAAATTGTGGAATGACTTAATAGGGCCCCATTTCATTCCAACACTGACCCTGAACTAACAGGGCACTAGCCTGCATCTGGGCCATCCACAGCATGTCTCTTTTTTGTTCATGACCTTTTAAAGGGTGTCATGTATTCATGAGGCAGTACCTGGTTCAGGGGGTCAGCAGCGCTGAAAGTTACGGAGACATGAGCACCATTTCACTACAGAGCACCATTAACCGTGAAGCCTAGATGGAGTCAGAAAATTACTTCCCTCTATGCTGAATTTTAAATGCACTGATAAATGTGGAATCCTTGACTTGTACTCACATAATATTCCATTTCATGCATCACTGAATATTAGCAAAAGGGTTGAAAAAGCAGTATTATTAAAGCTTGAATTTGAACAGAATTTAAAGAAACATATAATTGATTGAATTTCATCAAAGAGTGGTATGTAGTTAATTGGTAATATGCATTCCCTGCTCACCAGGAACCGATGACTATTTTTAAAATTATATCTGTTCTATTGTTGGTCTAAAAATTACAGGTATAAAAATTTTATGCCCTTTTTGTTCTTAAAAGTATAATTGTTTTATTTGAGAGAAAATACAGTGAAATGTTCTCCCATAACAGTTTATAGCATTAATGTAAATAATATGATTATAAAATTCAGTGATGAATAGTAACCAAGGGACAGAGAAATTAGTAGGTTCAGTAAAACTCCATGAATTCTTACCACCAAAAAGGAAACCAATTTTGAATTATACCCACTGTTGTGGTGCCCAACCAATAAACTGTAAGAAAAATTGAAATATTTTCTATCATAAGAGTATATGCTTCCCACTCTCAAATTGTAGTTTAATCTAATTAATTAATTAGTTATCATTTGAATAGCATCTTGGTCAAAGAAAAGTTCATCAAGCTGCCTTCTACACCAAAGCTTCTTAAACTTTTTCCATTCAAGAGCCCTTTCTGTGTTTCAGAAGCTTTCCTTGGCACTGCTTGGTCCAAGGGCAGGCATAGTGCATAGTGCGCATGCTGTGTATTCAGAAGCAAGGCTTCAGTGAATTTGTGCATGCAGTTCTGGAAAATCCTGCCAGAGACACCTTGCAGTCATTATACATTTGATCTTGCATTAATTTTTGGTTGTTGAGTGTTCAGAAACCTTTAATGTTGCCAGATTTTTTTGCAACCCCATATGCATTCGTGACCCACAGTTTAAGAAGCGCTGTAAAGTCTACACCAGGGCTCCTCAGTGACTCCCCATGATGGGGAGGGGACCCTCAGTTCTCCAGTTTGTGCGCTGGAGGTACCTCCCAAGAGGGAAAAGCTTCAAGCAGGAGCCTAGGGAGGGACCAAGCATCTTGTCTGGGGATCATCTGCTTAAGAGCAAAGAGGTGTTAACGGAGGATTGGGCACTGAGTTTTGGAGTCTTTGGGCTGCATCAACTCCTGCAGCAGTCTCCCAGTGCTCTGGTCTCCAAGATGTTTTGGTCCTGCATCCCCATCGGTAAAAAATATTTGAGACTGCACACATATGTATTACATTGTAGGTAATATAGACTATATTGCATACTATATATTAAATATAGAAATATTTATAAACTAAATGCATATACTACTGTCATGTATGATTAAATTACTGTATACATGTACCATTCTAGTATATGCATTATAAACCACACATAAAAACAGAAGTTAAAAAGATTGAAATAACAATGACATAAATGATATTAAATACATTTTATTTTATTTACTAACAGCGCAAAATTTTTTGGTCTTAAAAGTTTTATTTTTAGTGAAAGCAATGCAATGCAGTGTGCTTCATTCTTTTTGAAAATTTCAATTTAGCACTGCGATATAGTAGTTTGTAGGGCTGTGTCTAAGCTCAGTTTATTTCAGTGCTTGGTTTTAATGACCATCATGGCAACAGATGATATTTCACAAAGACAAGCAGATCTCAGTGGAAGAAGTACATTGTAGGTCAAGCTACTTGTAGAGATGAATGGAATGCTTTGGCTCGCTCTCCCAGGACCAGATTGGTTACATCTGTCTCTTGCTGTTCTAGGTTACCCTGAAGAGTTTGGGATATTTGCTTTGAAACTGAGTTGGTTGGGGGGGGCACCTCTATCCCACTTTTTTTCTCTGGGAGAGGGACCTCAGAATTCCCTTAGTTCTTAGAGAATATTGATCCCACCAAGGTCACACCCAAGTGTGGTGTAGCTTCAGTGCTCATCTTATCAGCCTCTAGGCTAGCTTCAGTGCTCATCTTATCAGCCTCTAGGCTGGGTCCTGGAGGTCGCCCACCCATGCCTGCCATTTGAATTTAGATTATTATAATCATTGTGGATTGTGTTCTTGCTTTCCTTGCTTTCCTGCATACCATTTCATGTTTTTTTTTTCTTTTTGCTTGCATAAAACGTACTGCTATAAATACATTGGTATACCTGGGACTTTTTCTTTCTGCCCATCCTTGACCTTCTTGGAGTATATACCTGATAGCACAATCAGTGAGTCAATGACAAGAAACAATTTAATCAGTTTTTTCCCACAGGGTTAAAAATTGTTTTCCAGAAAATCTGGACCCCCTAGTTTACAGTTTTACCTCCAAGTGTCCACAGCTGAGCTAATAGTGATGATTTCTGGTTTTTATCATCTTTGACACTTTGAGGGGTCCAGCATAAAAATTTCAGAATTGAAAAATTATCATTTTATTTATTAATAGCAATTTTATTATTATTATTATGATATAATAGAGTGATATTTAAATGGTTGTTGACAATTTTCGGTTTTTCTTTTGAAAAGTATTTATTTATAACCTTTGGCCACTTGCCTTTTGATAACTGACTTTTGGTCATACACACAGACATATGTTGAGTTCTTTTTCTTAGATGTTAGTGAGGGACATTTGGTTTGTTTGAGCTTAGTGATTTCACTGACAGAAACGATTTTAATTTTATTTAATTAAAATTTCTCTTTTATGGTCACCTTTATCCCTTGATTGATTAATATTTATTTCTCTAGTCACATTTCTGAAAGATATCTCCTCACATTCATCACTGATTTTTTTATGTTGTAATTTTTTATATTTAAACTACATCAACATTTTTTATATTTAAACTACATAAAAATCAGTGATGAATGTGAGGAGATATCTTTCAGAAATGTGACTAGAGAAATAAATATTAATCAATCAAGGGATAAAGGTGACCATAAAAGAGAAATTTTAATTAAATAAAATTAAAATTGTTTCTGTAATGTCCTAATTTGTATCAGTCTGCTTTAGCTTCTTGCCAAACGAGAGCCCTTCCCCAGATAGTTTAGTTCTTTGGTGTATTGAACAACATATAGTTATTTCTGATTCTTGCTCCTCTATTCTATTATACTGGTGTATTTCTCAGCTTTTCAAACCAGTGTCAAAAGTTGTGATGATGATTATTTTATAATATGGTTTAAGGTCTGTAGGTGCTATTCCACTTTGATTCCTGTTCTTAAAAAATTTCCTTGACAGTCTAGACCTTTTGTTTCTCTTAAAATTTTTTTTATTATTTTGTCTACCTCTAAACACTATATCATCATTTATGTGACATCTTTATTTTCATTATATTGACACTGCCCAGTCATGAACAGTGACTATCCCTCAAATTTTTTGTCTTCTTTTATTTCTGTAAAGAATAGATAATTATTGTAATTATTGTCCTGAATGTCTGCCCAGGTTAATTACTAGGTATTTAATATGTTTTATGATTGTCTTGAATGAAAATTCTCTATTATTTACTCCTGCATTATTTTGCCACTTTTATGGAAATGCTGATGATTTGGTTGACTTTATTGTGTATTCAGACTGAACTGACATTATCAATATTCTTGATTATTTGGTTTGGTAATTCCCTGAGGTTTTGTTGTCTGCAAATAAGAACTGTTTTAATATATTTTTTGCTTGTGTTTATATTAGTAGTTTTTCTTTCCTGTCTTATTGTACATATTTAGCATTTCTAAAATATATAAAATGGTTCATGGGAGCTATTTTATCTGAAAATTATGCTAATTTTTAAATTTTACTTATGTCTTTTCTATCTTTAGGGACTTTTACATTAATGAATACTGTTTGTATCAAGGACTTTTAAATTATTGATAAAATCATATCTTTTGAGTTTTTTATGGTTTGGTTAATTATTCTAATTGTTTCTTTCTTTTTTTTATGGGCAGTTTGGGTTAAGTGACTTGCCCAGGGTCACATGGCTAGTAAGTGTTAAGTGTCTGAGGCCGGATTTGAACTCAGGTCCTCCTGATGCCAGGGCCAGTGCTCTATTCACTGTGCCACCTAAATGCCACCAATTATTTCTTAATATTGGATTGCACTTGAATACTTGGTATAAATCTAACTTAGTTGTAGTGAATTTTTTTTTGGATATACGGTCTTGACCTCTTTGCTAAAATTTTATTTAAAAATCTTTTTTGCATCAATATTCATTACTGAAGTTTTTCTGTAGTTATATTTCTTTGTCTTATTCCCCTGAATTTTGAGTATCAGCTCTGTAATTGTCTCAGAGAGAGAGTTTAGTAGAGGGCCTTCTCAGTTACTGACAACAGATTTTATAACAAAGGTATTTTTACTTTGCTCTTCAAATGTTTCATGTCATTCACTTTGGAATTCATATAGACTTGCTCCCCTGCAGTCTCTTCCCACCTCCCTTGGTAGTTCCTTCATGGTTTGCTCAGTGTTCAATTTTTGAGATTAGATATTTTAAAAACTCCATTTATTGTTTTAATTTGGGTATTTTATATTTTTGTAGGTAATTATACATTTCTTTTCATTTCTTAGTTGTAACCTATCATTGTGTGTAGCAATTTCAGGTCACTTTTTATTTCTTCTCTTTGTTTATTTTTTATTTTCCTAATTTTATTTTCCTTTCTTTTTGATGAGTATACTAAAGTTTCATTAATTAGGTTTTTAAATGAGTGCTCATTTAAAAAATAATTTATATAGAGAATTTGCAAAAGAATTGCGCACTTTTAAGGTTTAATAGCTTAAATTAGGGATGAGACACCCCACAATGTTTTTTAATTTTGTTTTTCAATGTAATTTCCTATTTTTTGTTTTGGGTTTATTAATTTGTTCATTTTTTCTAGTTCTTTTTTTTTGTTGCATGCTCAGTTCATTAATCCCTTCTCTTTTTTGTTACTATTTTATGTTTTCAGAGACATAATTTTTCCTCTGAGGACTGCTTTAGATGCATACAAAAATTTTTGGTATGTCATCTCATTGTTTTTCTCTTTTTCTTAGTTATTGTTTCTATTTCATTCTTTGAATCACTTGTTAAAAATCTCATTAGTATTCATTTAAGCCTATGTCTTTATTATGAATTTCCTATATAAATTATTTTATCATATCATAATCCATAAAGGATATGCTTAACATTGCTACCTTTTATATTTGTTCATAATTCCTTTTTACCTTAGCAAAAAATAAGTTTTTATAAAGGTACCATTCATACTGAGAAAATGTCTATTTCTAAAATCTCAGATTATTTCTTTAGTCCTTTATATCTTTTTTTCTTTTTCTTTTTGCTTTTTGGAGGGCAGTTGGGGTTAAGTGACTGGCCCAAGGTCACACGGCTAGTTTTTGTGTTAAGTGTCTGAGGCCGGATTTCAACTCAGGTCCTCCTGACTCCAGGACCGGTGCTCTATTCACTGCGCCACCTAGCCGCCCCTAGTCCTTTATATCTAATTTTTCAAGCAGACTATTCGGCTTTGTGGTTTTCTTCTGGTTCATCTTTTGAGTTCGACTTTTTTTTTAATCTCTGAGAGAGGAACATTAAACTTTCTCACAATTATTGTGTTATTAACTATGCCTTATTGACATTTTAGTGATATTTTCAGATACTATGCCATTTGGTGTGTGTGTGTGTGTGTGTGTGTGTGTGTGTGAGAGAGAGAGAGAGAGAGAGACAGAGACAGAGACAGAGAGACAGAGACAGAGAGAGAGGGAGAGATTTTAAATATTTCTTTTCTGCCACAGGTTGTTGGGTTTTATCTGAGTCCTTCTAACATTCTCTTACATGGAGGGTCATTATTTTGAATTTAGGATTATAAGGGTTACATTTGTATTTTCCTCCATTTCATTCTTTTCCATTGATTTCCCTTCTCTTTTAAGGATTTAGTACATGTATTTAGTTGGGCTTATTCTCTTTGAAGCCCAATTTTCTTCCATAGGCTTTTTTCTATCCTCCTTCCATTTTCATGCCTTATCCCAAGGTCCTTGATTATTTAAGTTACTTTTCTTCCCCTTCCCCCCCCCCCACCTTCCCCTAGTGCAGGTAAGAGTAGAGTTTAGAATGCTTCGTTGTGCCTTCATCCCATTCATTCTTCTAGCTCTGAGTAAACACTCATTTGTGGCACCCTTTTGTGAGAAATGTTGATTGACTTCTTTCCTTGTTTCCTTCTCATTCTAGAATGAGAACTGTACATAAGGATTTTAGATGCAAAGGCCTTGCTCTCATTCCTCATAACCCATTCATTTGTTAGCTCTAGAAAAGTTCTTGTGTTCTCTGTCCTTCCCAATATATGTTTTTAAGCTTAGAGGAGTATTTTTTTTTTGGAATGGCATTCCGATGAACCAAACTCTCAGAAACATTCATTCAAGAAGGAGGCAGTGCCATGTGGTAGAAGTCATTCTTTCTCCATAAGTCATGGTCCTGCCACAGTCAGGACCTATATTATATTCACCACTTACCCCAAGGCCAGTATATTCTACCTCTGTATCTGTGTCCCGTACCTCCCCTAGATGTTAGATGTCCCTAGGGGCGTTCTTCTAAACAGACATTTCTCAGAAAAGAATTCTCCAGTATCTACTCTCCCTAAACAAAATCTGGTAGGAAACCCTTGTTACTTCTTCCTCCTGCTTTGGATGATCTTACTCAAGCATCTTGTCATGAGAACTCTTCCTAGGACAAGACCTGCTCCTTCTTCTCCCATGTCTCTTCCATCAGCTGCACTCACTCATGCTCTCACAGCTCCCCAGATACATGGGAGATGGAAGAACCCACTCTCTCTCATCTTAGGTGAAGACAAGCTGGGGCCCAATCTGGCCTCCTCTTGTCTTTGTCCTCCTCTTTCCCAGACTGACATACTTTGTGCTAGCCCCACTTCTGCCCAGATGCTTCATTTATGGAGAATACATTTCAGTCTATGCAATATTAGTTCAGTCACCTTCCCTTCCTCCCTCCTGACTCTTTACACTTCTATTTTTTTGGCTTCTAGATAGTAGAATTCTAGATTTAAGCAGGAAGAAACCACAGAGCTCATCTAATTTAACTTTTTCAGTTTACAAGTTTGAAATTTGAGGCTAAAGGAGGGTAAGCCAGTGGCCAGGGTCACACAGGGTGGCAGTAGCCCATTGTCAAACCCAGGTCATCTGACTCCAAATCTAGCTCAGATCCCCCCATTGTACCAGATCTCTCGTGGTTCTCTCTCTTTGGCCTTTTTTGGCCAGTATGTAGTGCAATGCCTTCTTTAATTTCTTGTGAATGAATGGTTCAGGATTAGTCAAATCAGTTTTTCTGTGGTAGATAAGGAATGAATTTTAAAACTATATTCTTTCTTGTTGATTAAAGCTTAGGGTTTCTTTCTATTGTGCAGATACTATGCCATTTATTCTAGTGATCTGCACATTATTTCAACCAATTTATTCTTCTTTTCTTAAAAATGCATCTGGGTAAGTTTCTTGTATGAATTATTGGAGTTTGGTAATTAGGTTTTTCAGTTCATTGTGGTGGCTTTTTTCTCCTAAGAATCTCATACTTTTCAAAAGTGCATTTGTGAATTTTGTCTTCAGGATCAATCACTTTGGGTAGTATACATACTCACACATGTATGTGTGTGTGTGTGTGTGTGTGTGTGTATGTTACTTCTTTTCCTTCACGTTTTTATTTGTGAGGTCCAAATTTGCCCTTTTTTTCAGAGACTTTACAGTTTTGAACAGTTTCTCCATCATGTTTTCTAAACTGTCTAGTGCCGTTGATTCCCAGTCTAATTTCCATCCCATTTCTTCCTTTAATGATGATGAACCCCTTGGACTTTCTTTATATTGTTTCCTCATTGCTCAGGGTTCTTGTAGAATTCTTGTCACTTTCTTTTTACTGCAGGTTTTCAGGGCATTTTCTATTACTGCATGATACGTATTTTTTTTTTTTACTTTATTCACTTTTGCTTGTCCTACGACTTTCTCTTTACGCTCTCTTGCTGTACGACCTCTCCCTTTTGATCATTTGGCATCAAATCGGCCCTACAAAATGGCTTCTCCCCCAGCTACTGTCATTGTGCTTTAGTTCTTTTTCCTGGAGGAGGGCAGTAGAGCTAGGAGACTTCAGGGTCTTCTTGTGGTGAGGGGTGAGGGGATCTGGCTGGCTCCCTGTCTTATGGAAGTTCTCCTTCCCCTCGCCCTCCATTGCTCAGTCGCCTCTCCTTAGACACAGCACTTTCTTCACTGTTGGACTGAGAGTTTAGTGCTCTCCCCAGCCCCTATTAAGAGATAGATCAGAGAGTTCCATTTGGAAGCTGCTAAGGGTGGACCTTAGGAGAGAAGCCCTAAATGATGCTACTCCAGCGTCTCTAACATTACGATAACAAATGTCGAAGCTCTAAATGGAAGCCTGTCTGGTCACGATAAATACCATTGGAATCATGATGAAAAATGACCATTTAGACTAGAGAGACAATTGAAATAACATCATGCCTGCTGCTTTCTGAGGATTAGTTGTGGTTTAGAGCCCAGGGCAGCTAAATCTTCATTTAGTACACAGTCATGTCTATAAGCCATTCCCACTGCCGTGTTTTATGAGAGAATGTTTATGATCCCACCCACTCCTTGAACATGGTCGTAGGTACTTGTCTTAGGTGCTGGTTTCTTTAGTCCTTAGAAGAAGAAAGGGGACAAGCATTCATTAAGTGACTGTGCTAATTACTTTATGAATATTAGCTCCTTTGATCCTCTACAATCCTGGGAGCTGTAGTTACTTTTGGCACCCTTACTTTACAGATGAGGAAACTGAGTCAGGGAGAGGAGTGTTATCTTGCTCATGGTCACACGGATGGTGAGTGTCTGAGGCTGGATCTGAACTGAGATCCTCCTGACTCCAGATTCGGTGCTCTGTGCCTTATGGTGCCACCAGCTGCCTTTGAAGCTCAGTTTTTGTGAAGTATTTAAACACATTACTGTTCCAATAATTGTTACTTTTGGATTTTTCTGTGCCATTTGTTTACCATAGTAGGTCTTTTATAATACAGAATACAACTAACATAAGCACCACAATTGCTGAGCATTGTCCTAAAGGTTTGTCCATGATTCTCTGGTAAAAATAGAAAAAATATTAAATGAAGCCAAGTATAAAGTAGTGCATTTTAAGAGACACAATACTGTGTAAACAACTTTCCTTTTGTTGTCTTTTTGATTAACTATAGTTTCCCTCTAGGCTTTGAAGGCCCAACAGATTGATAATGGTATGATGAGCAAAGCCTGCTAGAAAACTATGGCTTCAGTTGGAATTTCAGGCTTTGTTGTCTTAAAAAAATCATTCCTGGTGTGTTCACTGTGCAGGTAGTTGTACAGACTTGGCTTTTTACATGCATGAGGTTTTGCTATAGTATTGGGAAAGTAGCCCCATGTTTACTTTTACCCTCATCTTGAAGGTAAAATTGACCTTATATTTGAGCATCTTCTGCTGGTAAAGGAGAAAGAATGTTGGATCAAGCTCAAGTCCCATGTCAGCTGCTTTCCTAAGTCTGTGACCATAGGCAAGTTACCTTTGCCTCTCAGGGCTTTGGTTTACTTTTAGACAGAGGCATTAGACTGGAGTCTCTTTAAGAGAAAATACTCTCTTTAATAGTCTGTGATTCTGTGAATGCCATTGAGGAAGATTAAATTCCTTGTTTCACACTGGATTTCAATTGAACCACAAGGCTTTCCAGATATTCAGTAGTCATTAGACTGGCAGTCTGTCTAATATTGTACTCTTGTGCCTTGCATTGTGGCGGAGCTCAGTTAATAATGTAGATTGTGAATTGGTCACGCTTAAGATAGGACATTTGTTTCTACTTGATCACTTCTTTCTCATTTTTTTTTCTGATCTTATTCCCCAAGTAAAAGAAATGACAGAGTTTAACCAAATTTGGTATGCTGCTGAACAATAACAAAGCATACCTTAAGTCTTACTTACAGATTAGTCTGGTAGCAATGGTGATGGTGATGATGTTATGGTGGTGGTGGTGATGATGATGGTGGTGATGATGGTGATGGTGATGATGATGGTGGTGATGATG
>JAQQSW010021106.1:0-10722 GCA_028646575.1 Pseudocheirus occidentalis | reverse complement strand
TATATATATATATACATATATATATAATAGGTATACACAAGCATACCTATAAGCACATGCATAACTTAGTATTTACAAATATAAATATGGGGCATTGTGGTATAGTGGATAGAGATGCAGCCTCAGAAACCTGTTTTCTTTTTCTTTTTTTGAAATTTATTTTATTGACTTGTTTGTTTACTTTTAGGTTACAAGATTCAGTTCCAGAGTCACTTGAGTGACTCACCCCCACTCACTCCCCATCCCTCCACCCCCACCATGGTGGCATACAATCATGTACAGGATCTGCAAACTCTTTCACACTGTACAATAGTCTGGTTGTATAGGTATTATAGCCAATGGAGTGAACAATGGGAAAACAGAAACAAAAGCCAAACATAGAAAAGAATGATAGCATGTATTGCTTCAGTCTCCTTTTAAACTCCGGTCTTTCTAGATCTTTCTCTGAATGTAGACATCTCCTTCCATCTTGAGACTTGTAGAGTTGTCTTTTAACTGTGAGTTGCTGAGAAGAATCCAGTTTTTCAAAGTTGGTTTTCACACATATGATGTATCTGTGACTGTGTACAAATTTTTCCTGGTTCTGCTCTTCTCACTCAGCATCAATTCTTATGAGCCTCTCCAGGTAATTATGAAGTCGATCTCCTTCCCATTTCTTATAGCATAGAAATCTGTTTTCAAGACCCACTTTCTTGGCAAAGATACTGAAATTGGCTTGTCATTTTCTTCTCCAGCTCATTTTACAGATGAGGAAACTGAGGCAAGCAAGGTTAAGTGACTTGCCCAGGGTCACACAGCTGGTGTCTGAGGCCAAATTTGAACTTAAGCTATTCACTGCCCCACTTAGCTATATGTGAATCCCAGTTATACGTACACACACATTGATATATACATATGTGTGTCTTCTATATATACCTACCTCATATACATGCTCCCCCTTCTCCATTAGGATGTAAGCTCCTTGAAGGCAAGGACTGTTCTCTTTCTATCTCTGTATCCCCAGTGTCACATAGCCCCTGCTTAGTAGTGGCTACTCAATAAATGCTAATTGGTTGATTGACCTCAAGAGAAGCTGGAGAAAAGAGATCGTGAATGGATTAGACCAATGGGAAGAAAATCAAGCTATATTCCAAGATTTTTCACATCCATTTAGAGATAGAATTCTAAATCCAGAGCTAGAAGCAACCTTAGTGGTGACCTAGCGCAACCCCCTCGTTTTATAGATGAGGATACCGAGGCACAGGAAAGCTGGATGGTTTGTATGAAGCCACACGGGGAGCAAAGGGGAGAGATGGAATCTGAACTAAGGTCCTGTGACTGCCCAGGTCATCACTGTTTTCAGTGCACCATGTTGCATCTCTTACACATCAGTATTTATTAGAATTAATGCCTCCACCATCTTGGTGGTATGGTAGAGGAGTCTACACAGGCAAATATGTATTGGAGGAAGTTTGAGACATTTATATAATGCTGAGAGAGAGAGATAGTGAGACAGAGATAGAGAGCGGGGTGGGGAGAGAGGGAGAGAGAGACAGAGACAGAGACAGAGAGACAGAGAGACAGAGAGAGATGGGGGGGTGAGGAGGGAGAGAGAGAGAGAGAGGGAGAGAGAGAGAGAGAGAGAGAGAGAGAGAGAGAGAGAGAGAGAGAGAGAGAGAGAGAGAGAGAGAGAGAGAGAGAGAGAGAGAGAGAGAGAGAAAATAAACTGCCAAAAGTCAGAGTGGCTCTGGGTGGCTCACAGCCTGGAAGTCTGCTTCTTTGGAGGCTCTCAGCACTGCTTCTTGTCCCGGTTGTTATGCACCAACGGGGGCCTTTAGCAAGTCTATTATTCCTTAATGGGTATTTCTGGACAATATTCAGTCAGAATGTGATCATCAATAAATGATTCTCCACTTTGTCTAGGAATAAACCTAATAACCTGGAGCCTGAGCTGTGTCTGAAAACTGATTTCCTTAACATAAAAATATGAACACATTTTTTACTTCCTTTTTTTTTTTCCTTTTTGGAGGGAGAAAGATAGGACAATTGGGGTTAAGTGACATGCCCAAGGTCACAAGGCTACTAAATGTTAAGTGTCTGAGGAGGGTTTTGAACTCAGGTCCTCATGACTCCAGGGCCATTGCTCTATTCACTGAGTCACCTAGCCACCCTACACAGTTTTTACTTCTTAAAAGAGTAATTTATTTCAGTTTGTCTGGTTCACCGTCTCAGTTCCACCATCTTCCTTCACTGTTGTCCTATGATGGCACATTACTTATAACTGTAACTATAAAACTCTATTTAACTCATCACTAAATAAAGACATATATGCCATGGGGAATATTCTGGCATTAAATATATGTGCATTTTTAATCATATTAAAAAGTATTTCTCCTCCTGCCTACCTGGGAAGGTCTTGTCCACACTTGGCTCCGGGTCTGTTGGAAGGTAAAAGGAAGCTCTTTGCCTCCCAGGCCTAAAGTAGTGTGTTACCAGTGTCTTATTGGGCATGAAAGGATACAGATCTAGCTCATGAAGTATTTCTGGTGGTTTATTTTAATTAACATTTTCTTTTTAGTCATTGATCTTATCTTTACTACTTGACACATTTTTGCAATATGGAAATAGCTTTACCTAGAAAGATTTTTCCATCTCTCCTCATGTGCTTCTTTACCTGGGATAGGGCGGAGCAGTGGTACTGGGAGGGGCGGGGGAAGGTAATGATAATAATCTTCTTTTAAATCATTCTTTTTCTATACTGTTATAAATCTTGCACTTAAATCCATCACTATAGCTAGGAGTATGAATTAAGGTTCAGAATGGGAAATTCTTGGTGAGCAGAATAATAATGAATATATACATATATATGTACGTACAAATTTAAGGTTTGCGAGGCATATCACATAAATCCAATTCGATCTTTGCAGTAACCCTATGAGGTATATGCCATTATATCTCCAAGATCACACAACTAGTAAACATCTACTGAAGGATGTGAAACTAATTCTTTTTGATTCTAGGTTCAACTTTTTATTGAAATGTAACAATGCTTCAGCAGAATAGAGCTAAGGGCCACAGTGAATCTCATATTATGATAAAAGTGAAATGATAAACTTTGGAAAAGGTTAAAAAAATTCACTTTATTGTTCCCTTTCCCTTGAAATAGTGCAAATCCAGAAATAATCTTCCATATGTAGATAGCAATCCTATAGATAATATCTATAGACTCTTTCCTGGACCTTCTTCTCTTCTTTCTCTGTGCTCTTTCTTTGGTGATCTCATCTTTTCCTTTGGGTTCAAGTGTCATCTCTATGCGATTTGACTTCCCAAGCTATACCCCGCGTTAATCTCTCTCCTGAATTTCACTCCTACATCAACTGGGCCATCTCTAGTCATCCTGATTTGTATCTTGCCACTGGACCCAAAAGGCTCTGGAGGAGCAAGTGAGGCAGGTGACTTTACACAGCCCTCCCTCACTTAAATCCAATTTACTTGCAAGTTACGGCATTACCTTCCTGATCTCATGGCCCTCTTTGAGAACAAAGAACAAACCACACAAATCCTAGATCAGCATCTGCCTGATGACATCTCCTAGATGTGAGTAGGCCTATAGAAAGACAGGCATGCTTTCAAGATGAGTTCTTTTGAATCATATGGTTTACTTTTTCCAGTATAGAAATAGATGTCAAATATTCAGTTGAAAACTGAAAAATTCAGTCAATTATCTCAAAATTCCTGGGAGTGCAGATGCTTGGTGCAGTGGAAACCAAGAATTTGGATGAAATGTTTGGAGTTTCTTCCAAGTAATTAATAAGCATGGCCTGAATGCATTTTCCTGGTTACAAAGGAAGTTGCTGGTTGACTTTGAGAAATCATACCTTTAAAATGCACTTAGTTCTATGTGATAATAAAAACTCTCAACGTCTAAGGTGCTTTTAAGTTTACAAAGCACTTTCCTCACAACAACCATGTGAGGCAGGTAGTGAAGGAATCTATTACCACTCGATTTCATGAGATGGTAGATTTAAATTGGGAAGGCACCTTGGGAATGATCTTCATTTTAGAGATGATGAGATCGAGATAGAAAGAGGTTAAGTGACTCTCCTAAGGTGATAGGGAATAACAAAGATAATATTCAAACCCACATCTTCTAACTCCAAATGCTTGTGCTACTTAAACTAAACTCTTGGAAACGACCTATTTACCTACAAGGATTACAACCTTGGTGTGATCAGCAATCCTCAGAAAACAAATACTGTAAATTGGTTTATATTTTTGTCTGTTCATGTTCAGTCACGACCCTATTTGGGGTTTTCTTGGTGAAGATTCTGGAGTGGTTTGCCATTTCCTTCTCCAGCTCATTTTACAGATGAGGAAACTGAGGCAAACAGGGTTAAGTGCCTTTCCCAGGGTCATAGATTTCCTGACTCCAGGCCTGTTGTCTATCCAGCATTATTTGAACTGTAATCAGTGGCCTGGGATATCCCCTAAACCTAGACCCCATAACCATGGATTCAGGGTACTTCAGCATCTTTGGTTTATTATGACCCTATATAGAGCTCAACTTCCATATTAAGTAACAAGTGATATCAGCTTCAGGAGAACCTTTATTTCACTCCACGTAAAATGTGTCAAATTCAAAAGATTCACAGGAATCTGTAAACAATTAGTATGATTTCTTCTTCCCTTCTCTTACCCATGGGTCCTACCTGTTAAAGAGGCCAAAGAATTTGGATTTCCAAAGACATTTTAGGGTTACTGCACAGGCAACCCATTTCCCATCAGACCTTTACTGTCCAAATGATAAAGATGATGATGATGATAATAATAATTGACATTTATACAGTGCCTACTGTGTATTAGGAACTATGCTAAGTGTTTTACAAATTATCTCATTTGGTCCTTAGTACAATCCAATATACACATTCAGACATAGAGAGACTTGCCTGGGGTCACACAGCTAGTACCTGAGACCAGATTGGCACTCAGATGTTCCTGACTCTAGGTCCATTGCTCTATCCACTGTGCCACCTAGGTGCCCTGAAGGACCCACAATAATAGTGGAGAGCAAAGTTGAGGGGTTTTGCTCCCTCAAATCATGATTTTGCTGCTTTTCCAGCTTTGGGGACCATGTAAGCAATTTCTTTTCAAGAGACATCCTGCTAAGGAAATTCTCTTTCTCTGGTTTGATTCTCTAAGCTAGCAGTTCTCAACCTGTGGGTCGTGACCCCTTTAGGAGTTAAACGACCCTTTCACAGGGGTCCCCTAAGACCACTGGAAAACACATATTTCAGATGGTCTTAGGAACCAAGACATCGATCCTCTATCCATCTCCAAGTGGGTCCACCCACATCTGACACATCCACATACTAGTATTAAAGGGTTGCAGCATTAGGAAGGTTCAGAACCACTGTTCTAAGCTCTACAATTTGAGGTTACTTATGAACCATCTCCCAAGACTGAGAAATCTCCCTTCTCTGGCTAGCAAACTAAATTCTGTGATTGTTCTGCTTAGAATCCTTCCCTAAGTAGAAAATAGGGGTTCAGAAGCAATTGTTGTCCATAAACTGTGCTCCAGAGTCAGGCAATTGAGTATATGTAACTCCTATGTGTTCTTCCATATGTCATCCTGCCCTAGACGCTGCTGTCTTAGGCCAGGAAACTCATTCTCATGTCTTTCTGGTCTCTTGCCTGTGTTGAAAAAAGAAAAAGAAAGGGGAGGGGGGGAAAGACCAGGAGATTTTTCTCGCCTTGTGAAGGCTTGGGTAAAAATACACAGCTCCCATATGCTTCTGACCCAAGTATCTATCCACTAATGGTTTCTGTTACATGTTGGGAAAATTATTCATTTTGCTACCTCCTATGTTCTTATGAGCTCTCGAAAGATGGAAGGGAAAAGGGAGAAACCTAACCAACAAGGTCTGAGAATGCTTGTTGGCTTTTTTTTCCCCGGTAAGTGCAAAAAACCCCAAACCCCAACCATTTATTAAGTGTCTAATATGTGCTAAGCTTCGGGGACACGATCAATAAAAAGAAAGTCAGTTCCTGCCCTCAGGGAGTTTATAGTCTAATGGGGAAGACAATACACAAAGAAAGCAGGAAAGCAAGGGTGGGGGCATACTAGGGGCTATCCCGCATGGCAGCAACTGGTTCAGTGGAACTGAAACCAGGCACAGCAACCAGGACATGGAGAGTGGAGTGAGCAAAAGTCCAGTTTCTGCCTCTATAAAGAAAGGGACTGGGAGGAATTTAGTAGCCCTCCAATCAGAGGAAATGAGTCCATCCTTTCAAGAAACTAAGGATCCATTGATCTTGGAGGTAGCCTTAGTCACTGAGTCTTAAATAGGAGTTGTCTCCTTCTAACCTTCTAAGGTGCCAGTGGGCATAGCCACACCTTATAGGGAGAAGTAATCAAAAGTTCTAATCAAAGGTCCACCATCCTGTGAACTCATCAGGTTGATTAGGGGAACTCACCTAATCAGCCTCCCCTTACAGAACATGGGTAGTACTGCACTTAAATGTTTCTGGTCACACTGCTCATTTCCTCATTGTTTATGGATTGATATTTACCAAAAAAACCCAACAAAACATCTACTATTTTATACTCTAGAAACTACAAAGAAGACCAAAGATTCCTAGTATTAATGGTAAAGAGATGGGTTAACACTAAACTACAGTTAAGGATTTATAGTCAAGTAAATCTGACAGGCATCAAGGAAGGAGTGATCCATCAGAGTTATCAGAAAAGTAGAGAAAAAGTCAGTTTTAGGGTCACATATCTAGAGCTGGAAGAACTTCTGAAACCATCTAATCCAACCCCCTCACTTTATATACAGAGACTGAGAACCAGGAATTTGAAGCGATTTGCCCAAGTATGCTCAGGTATTAGCTTCAGGGGCAGGTCCTTTGACTTGAGGCATTACTCTTTTCATTATAGGCTAAAAGCATGGGAATGCAGACAGAGATGGTCATCTGGAATCCAAGCCTTTGGGAATCCAAAGGAAACACGGTCCTAATGTGTTGTTTTCCCATAATCATTAGACTTTGCAAAAGCCAGATTCACTTAAATGAGAAGCTCCCATAAAGTCATGAGAAATTAGGTCAGTTAAGGATCAAGGGGAAAAAATAAAAGCCAAACAAACCAGGGTTGGGGGGTGGGGAAGTGACACTGGGCAGAGTCATGTTGGAGCTAAGTTGAAGCAGCTGAGAGAGCCAATGGTTAAATTTTCAGTGTGAGAATATTTGTACTGCTGGAATAGGCAAACACTCCAAACAAGGGCTTGATTTATTGTTTTGTTGATTGTCTAGACTTAAGAAAATGATGTAGGAAATGTTAATAATACAGATTAAACAACATGTGCACAATTGTACAATAAGTATAATTCCCCTCCCCCCAAAAGCCTATTGTTAAATATTTATCAATAGATCCCTGAGTGGATGGGGAGTGAGGAGGAAGAGAACCCTTTGTCATAATCATCCTCATAAGACTAGTAGGTAGTGTATTGGAAAGAGCCATTGACCCACGGAGCCATAGAGCCAAAGTTCAGATCTAACCTCAGGCATTGGCTGTGTGATCTTGGACAAGCCATTTAACTTCCATTTGTCTTGGCGCCCTCATCTTTTGAAATGGAGGCAATGACAGCATGTACTTCACAGGGTTGTTCTGGGGATAAAATGAGGTAACATCTGTAAAGTGCTTTGCAAACCCTAAAGTGTTATATATGTGCTTGCTCTTTATTAACATTATAGCAGGAAGTTGGAATCCAGATGTTAATGGATGTCAGGAACTAAGAAAATTGTGTCATCTGGACTCAGGTTAAGAAATGTGTGTATGAGATAAGCATCCCTCTAGCAAAAGAATGCACTTGAATGGTCATGATAGAAGGTGGACCCTTGAGACTAGGACCAGTGTGGCCCCAAATTATATCCCTAACATAAGAGAGAAAAGGTCATACGGAATGCATATTGGGGAACCTGCAGGCTCAAGGCCATATGTGGCCCTCTAGGTGGCCAAGTGTGGCCTTTTGACTGAATCCAAACTTTACACCACAAATTCCCTTAAAAAAAGAATTTAGGGGGCGGCTAAGTGGTGCAGTGAGTAGAGTCCTGGCCCTGGAGTCAGGAGGACCCGAGTTCAAATTTGATCTCAGACGCTTGATACACTTACTAGCCATGTGACTTTGGGCAAGTCACTTAGCCCCAATTGCCCCCCCCAAAAGAATTTGTATTGTAAAGCTTGCACTCAGTCCAAAGGCCACCCCTAAAAGGTCCTTGTGGGTGTGGGGAGTAAGGTGGAGTGGGGAGCTGAGGGATAGCTTATGGGGAAGTTTGAGTGGGGGTAGGGATAATGGATTTGACCATGGCTATAGTAATACTTAAAGAAGCCAAGGTATTATAATGGTAGCATCATGCGGGACTCATGCAGACACAATGAAATTACAAAGATTCAGTAGATAAGAGATCTGAATGATTGAAAAAGCATTTTAAAGTGCTTACCATGTGCCAATCACTATGAATTGACCAGAGTCACAGGTAATAAATACTGAGCCGGGATTTGGACTTGGGTTTCCTCGCTCCCAGCTCAGTGCTCTTTCCAGGTCACTACACTAAGAACTAACACAATTTAATGAAACTTTACTAGACTTTTATACATTAAATGATTTCTACAACTCAGATTTTTTTTTATAAAGAAAAGCAACAGAATTTTACTTGAAGTTATTTTTTGGATTAATTTTTATTTTATAAATATATGAAATTATGAATTCATTCTATCTATAGCATGTGTGAACCCTGCAGCTTATGTCAGGGCTGTTATCTGTTGTAGAAATGCAAACATGCTCTTTGATGTGTTATTCTCTGGGACTTGTGAGGATAAAGATGGAATACTCATTCAGCCCAGTTCTCCAGATGTGGGATGGGGGTGGAAAAAGGGAGGAAGGCATGGGCTCTATGCATTTACATAAGGCAGTCTCGTTGTTACCATAATACAATGCCATGCTGTAGATAGTAGGAAACCTTGAAAGCAAATATAGCACAGCCCAGAGGGCATTTAGTGATTTAGTAGGTATAGGAAGTACAGTGGAGTGGGGGAGCTGATAGTTTACACATTCTAGAGAAGCACGAACAGCCCCAATTACTTTTATTCTAGGTCACCTTGTCCTTGTCTGTCTAATGAGATAACACAGAATCTCACCACTCCTGAAACGTCACAACCTACAGAAGTTTTACACAATGTTCCTAGCCAGAAAATTTTAGTTACCTTGGAAGAGGTAGTCCAGTCCAGAATGCAGGGAAACTATTTTCTATATACTATGCCTTTCAATGCAGACCACATTAGCTTTCGTAGTGTTCTGTTGACTCATAATGAGCTTGCAGAAATAGCTTGAATAGTCTTTCTTAGACTAATGACATTTCATGATGTCATTAATATTATTAATTATTATAATTAGTTATCATTAATTCATTAACATCATGAAGAACCATTGTAAAACTACATTTATAACAGTTATAACATTTCTCCTAAAAGACTAACTGCCCCCTGTAACATTGTTTCACTTATGTTTACCCTTACATTTATACAGAATCAGTTAATGATAGGCTGATTATGCCTATACCTAGTGTCTCTAAAGTGATTTGGATTCTTGAAAGGGTTTGCTTTCCTTGTTTTACTTAAGAAAAACCTGTCTTTATAAATAGTGTGGAGACAAATTGCAGTATAGTTATCATACAAGTGACCAAAGAATATGATCATTAGTAGGGTATGAATGAAGGTGATTTTACTGTATTACCAGTACTCTTTGCAAAAATATTTAGCCTTTTTTTGGTTCTACACTTGTGATTTTATAATATAGGACCAAGGTGGCAAATATAAGCCTGAGATGTATAAATACTGCCAAGTGTGAACCAGATTAAAATGTAATTTGGAAACATTTAACAGCACAAATAAAAATACACTAGAACATAGATAATGTTACTATGTGGTTTTTTAAATCAATGTGAGTATATAAGGCAAAGTCCCTTAAGTATAGTTTAGTGATCCTGTTTCTCTTACAGTATGACACCCCTGCTGTAGGGTACACCCTCTATCAATGCAGATGAATAAATGTTCTGCAACTTAGTCTTAGAAAGTTGACCTTTATGAATTATTATGATTTATAATTATAAATTATATGATATGCTCAGGTCATATAGACAGTCTGTAAAAAGTAAGACTTAAAAATAGGTTTTCCTGATGTTAGACTAGTTTTCTACTGATGTCTTTTCTTTTTTTTTTTCTTCTAGGTTTGATTTTCAAAGTAGAATAGGGTCCAAGTTTCAGGGAGTATGGGAGTAAAAGTCAATTTGGGAAAAATGATTTGCATTAGTAAGGGGAATTGAGGATGACCTTTAATCAAAAACAAAATTGTGGTGTTGGAGAAACAAACATTTCTTAAATCCTATCCCCAAATAATTGTTTAAGAACTACCAAATCTAAAAACAGTACTGAAAAGTGATTAAAACTGCCTTTCTATCAGTTTCAAATTAGGCAAATATTAGATTTTTGTGTTAATAATGCATAATTCAAAATACAGTGTAGTATATTTGGTGCTAAAACAGAAAGATCATCAATATAGAAAGAATAGTGTCAGAATGAGCTGCATTCACAGACTCATGGAATTTCAGAACAGAATAGGACTGAAGTGATCAGAGTCCAGTCATTCCTGAAAAATACTTTCATTTAGAACACATTGGACAAATACCCAT
>JAQQSW010021105.1:0-10722 GCA_028646575.1 Pseudocheirus occidentalis | reverse complement strand
GGGGGTAGGGGCAAAAAGGGGAGAAAATCTGTAACTCAAAACCTTGTGGAAATGAATGATGTAACCAAGAAAATAAATTAAAATTAAAAAAAAATAAATGCTAACTTGGAAATTAGCATAAGGTATTTTTAAAAATTTATTTTAAGAGAAAAAGTATCATTAACTACATTTTTTCCCATGGAAATCAGTCACAAAGCTATGTAATGTAGGTAAATGCCATTTTGTGACTTATAAATAATATTAAAAATTACTTGTAAAGCCAGGAGATGCCAGTAGGAACATTTTTTGAACTCAATAAAATCATCATCTTCAAATTAAAAGAAGGCTTTGCTAACTATGACACCTGATATCTTTTCCATCTCAGATTCTATGAAATGTCAACAATGAAAATGAAAAATAAAAATTTCTGCTGGAGGATTACTCCAACTTTACAAGATAATGGTCTGTAACTTTTCAGAGTACATAAAAAATAAAGTGATTCTTCTTGGGAAGCTATGTGCAACTCAAGCAAAGAGAATCAAAAGAACAATATATAAGATAGGAACAATGAAAACAAAAATATATAGGAAAATATTTTAAGACAAAAGAAATCAGGGTCCAGGAGAATCATAAATAGTGACTGAGAATTGGGAACAAGCTTTATCTGAGAGGACTCAAAATTATGAGGTATACAGGTATGGAATGAGGCATGTCCTGTCAGACTGGACTGATATGTTGGTTTTGCTTAACTGAATTTCTTTGCTGAGAGTTCTCAAGGAAAGCACATACTTTAGGGCAAGTAACTTTTTTAAAAAGCAATACATACCTAAATAATGAGGTACAGGCTCTGGGAATCCCCTTGAGCTCTCCTGGAATCTTCCCACATAAGTAAGGCATTTACCTGAGGCCATGGGCCTTAAGTTGTGGCTCTGCCCAAGTGTTTAGCCCTCCTTTGGTCCAGCAATTTCCCATCCTTGATTCTCCTGCTCCACCCTTGAACTGGCCTAGCCCACCACTGTCTGTCAGCTCCAGGTAGCCTCCAGCAACTTCCCACCCTTAATCACTCATTACTAGAGTCTGACCTCATCTGACTTCTCTTCAGAAGGGTCTTCACCCTCCCCAAACTCCTCCTCTAGACCACCCCTAGATTCCTCCCACAACCTTTCTGTACATAAGACCCCATCTTCCCTCCATGTGGTGTGACCTAGGATAGACTTGCTCTACCCTGCTTGCCCAATGCAAGCATCACAGGTACCCAGGCTCCATAAGAGTCTACCCAATATGGAGAACTTTTAATGAACTTTCAATAAACTTTGTTTTTCTTTGGCAGAGAAGACTTGAGTCGAATTTATTCGGCAGGACTTGGCGTGTTGGTATTTTGGGGTCTCCAGAGCAACCCTAACCACATCATTTTTATGGTTCCCTGATACCCGGAAACACTACTAATCTCAAGCTCTTCTCCAGCCAGGACGGGAAGGTACGGACCACATTCTCTTTCCCCAGCACCTTGGAAGTGCAGGTTTTTGTTGGGTTTTTTTTTTGGGGGGGAGGGGGGGACCCTTACCTCTCAGGTTCCATGAGGTCAGACAGCTAGGAGGCTATCTAGTACTCAGCCTCAGGTTCTCAGTCCTATTTGGTTATTTTGGAGAAAATGGACATGTGCTGAAGAATGGAGGACAAGGACAGATGCCCCATCAGGAAGTGTAAGCCAGATTCTATCAATTCTCTTGGAACTAGGGAACTGGGAAAACTTCAGGTACCTTTTTGTGGATTTGGTTTTATTTTTTGAGGCTTACCTTCCTTTATGGAAGAAGGCACTTCCAGGCCCTATGCCTATAGCTCCCAAAAGTTGGCCTTTGGGTTGTCTTTTTTTTTTTTTTTTTTGCTTTTTGGAGGGCAGTTGGGGTTAAGTGACTTGCCCAAGGTCACACGGCTAGTTTTTGTGTTAAGTGTCTGACGCCGGATTTGAACTCAGGTCCTCCTGACTCCAGGGCCGGTGCTCTATTCACTGCGCCATCTAGCTGCCCCCTTTGGGTTGTCTTTTACAACACTGGGAAAAATTTAGTTTCTCTGGAGACCTTAAAAAGGAAAAGCTGGTGGGGTTTTTTTTGCAACGTTGTTTGGCCTAGGCATCACCCTGAAGACCATGAATTGTGGCCTGTTTGGGGGGACTTTAAAAGATAATACTCTCTTGTAGTTAGAATTATACTGTTGAAGAGAAGGAAGATGGATTGAAGTTGCCTACAATGGCCTTCATTGAACTTTCTTGGAACATGGTTCTCAGGAAAAATTGTGAGATGCTTGAAGCTAGAACCTCTCCACAAAGGGGCAATGAGAAACAGTTAAATGACCCCCTTTCTATGGCTTTGGCCACAGCCCCTCCATCCTCAGCAACTTCTGCTTAGATCCCAGTCACTGCTCTCAATGAGGCAGCTCCCCCAGCCCCTTTTGCTGCACCCCAACCCTTTCCCCCTTGGTTTCTCTTCTCTTTTCCTCTAGCCCAACACCCCTCATTTCTTGCCTCCTACACCATCCATATCTCCTACCCTCCATTTCCCAGCATTTCTCCCTCCCAGGCAACACCCACTCAGGCCTCAGGCCCTACCCCCACAGCAGTCATAGAGGTATCTCCTCTTCTGACCCCTTCCACTCCTCAGGTGCCAGCTGACCTTCCTCCTTGCCAGCCAGATCCCCCAGTCTTGCAGTCTGATCCAGTTCAACCAACACCCCCTACTCACTCTCACAGGAAGTGGGACTTCCAATTTCCCTTCCCAAGCCCTTGTTCCCACACCACCTTCACGGCTTTTTCCTTTAAGGGAAGTGGCTTTCTTGTCAGGTGGGACAACTAGAGTGTACGTTCCATTCTTCATTTTGGATCTCAATCAAATTAAAGAAAAGCTGGGTAAGTTCTCAGAAAACCCAACAAAGTTTACTGAAGGCTTTTGGGACATATCCCTGAAATTCGAGCTTTCTTGGGGTGATTTACATATACTCTTCTCTACCTGTTGTTCCACTGAGAACAGGAGAATCTGGGAACAAGCCCAAAAATGTGGGGAGCGTTTGGCTAGCAATGACCCCAGAAAATACCTCCTAGAAACAGCTGCTGTTCCCACTGGTGGCCCAGGATGGGATTATCATATCCAGGAGGGTAGAGAGAAGAGAGACTATACAGTACTTTGCCTGTTAGAAGGCCTAAGAACTGCATTTCAAAAGCAAGTAAATTATCAGAAAGTTAGAGAAATTACTCAGATCAAGAAAACCCCACCCTTTTCATAGATAGACTGGTGGAAGGTATTAAAAGGCATACAAGTTTAGATTCTGACTCTACAGAAGGGGCAGCAATCCTTAACATGTATTTCATTAGTCAATCTGCCCCAGATATTAGGAGGAAACTACAGAAATTGGCAATGGGATCCCAAACACCTCAGGCCCAATTGCTGAGATGTTCAATACATAGTTGGAGATATGAGAGACTAAAAATAAGCAGAAAGGTTTTTTGTTGCCATGTAGTGGTGTCGAATGCTTTGTGACTCCATTTGGAGTTTTCTTGGCAAGGATACTAAAGTGGTTTGCCATTTCCTTATCCAGCTCATTTTACAGATGAGGAACTTACGTAAATTTAGGTAAACAGGGTTAAGGGACTTGCCCAGAGTCACAGTGTCTAAGTCCAGATTTTAACTCAGGAAGATATGTCTTCCTAACTTCAGACCCAGCACTCTATCCACTGCTGACACCTAGCAGAGAGGATGGGCACAAATAAGTAAATGTGAGAATCATCAGCAAAGAAATAATAACTAAATCCTTGGAAAGTGATGAGATTAACAAGTGAAACAGATAAAGAATAGAAGGCTCAGGACAGAATGCTGTGGGATAGAAGGCAGGGGTAGACCTGGATGAAGATCCAGCAAAGGAGACTGATAACAAGTGATCAGTTAGGTAGGAGAATAAGCAGCAGGAAAGAGAAGAGGCATGGAAACCTCGAGAGAAAATATCAAGAACAGGGTCAGTGGCAGAGGCTGCAGAGAGGTCAAGAAGGATGAAGAACAGAAAAAGGCTATTAGATTTGGCAATTGAGATCATTCATAACTTTATAAAAAGTAGTTTTGCTGAATGATGAGATTGGAAGCAAGTCAAGAGAGTAAGAGAAAAGGAAATGGAATCATCTATCGTAGATAGCTTTCTCAGAGTGTAAGCCACAAAAAGGAAGAGAAACACAGGATTATAGCTTTTGGGACTGGATGGATCTAGTGAGGATATTTTGAGGACTGGCAAGATAAAGGGCTTGTCTGTAGACAGCAGGAAAATAGCCAGTAGACAGGGAGAGATTAAAAATTACTGAGAGCAGGGCTGGGATCACTTATTCCTGGAGATGGCTTTGCCTTGGCCAAAAAGGGCACCTCTTAATATGGAGGAAACAGTGGCAAAAGGCATCTGAGTGATGTGAAATATGGAGTAGAAGAGAGTAGATTTCTCAGTTAAGTACCTCCATTTTTTTCGGTAAAATATGAGGCAAAGTTGGGGGTGGGGGGACCTGCAGGGAGTAAGTTGCCAAAGGATGTTAAAAGAAATGATGGTTTAGGAAAGTGGTTTAGGAAGGTCTAAAAAGGATTGCCCTGCAGGAAGGAGGACTCAACTGACACCACATAACATAAATTTGTAGTGATACTAGTTGGTTTGGCTCTGAGATTTTTTTCCAGCTCTATTCAGCATCATGAGAATAAAGTAGAAGCCCACAGGTGGTGGGAGTAATCCAAGGTTTTGCAAGATGTGTCAGGTGATAAAATATGGGGATAAGGGACCCGAAAGTAGAAGACCATATAGAGTTTAACTAGTTTATCAAATGGTCAAGATGATGAACAGGAAAGTAAAGCCACTGCAAGGGTGACAGCCTGAAAAAGAACTAAAGGATGGAAAGTTTCAAGGTCATCTGAGAATGAAGAAGAGGGTTCAGGATCTAGGGACAGTAATGCTAAGGAAAATATGAAATAATGAAAGATTATTACATAAGGAATTTCAGAGTTCATAATGCCCTCCGTTGGGTAAAAAAAGTCATGGGAGATGAGTAAACTTGAATAACTAAGAAATTAGGGTATTTGAGGGAGTCTCAATAGGTATGTTGAGGTCCCCTAGAACGAAGTTGAGGAGGACTGAAAGACTGTACTGCCATGCACTGTACTTATTAAGGAAGAAAGGAGAGTATCTTTGGGGAAGGTGGTCAACAGCTATCAGAATCTTGACCAAGTGATAACTAGAGATTGAACAAACTCCAGAATCACCACTCCCTCTCTTAGAACATCCACAGAATGTTAGGGGCTACTGGTAAAAGGCCTTACTAAATTGCATTTGTGTGATGCTTTAAAGCAAAATCAGGGCCATTCTAATTTTTAAAGTATTTTTTGTAGTCTGAATTCAAGTATGCAAAATCAATACTATGGTAATCAGGTACTCAGGGAAGGCAGAAGGGCACAGTGGAAAAATATTTCAGAGATAAACATATCTCTGGGAGAATATACTCAGATACCTTCATTGAATATGAATCAAGCAAATCAGTAATGTTAATGAATTATAGCTGTCTTTAGGACTGAATGTTTGCTTACTATGGTTTAAAGAAAACTTCCTCTTTTGTACTATCTTCTAAAACAAAGACAATGAGAGGCACTTTTATCTTTAGTAGTAATTGGAACTGATGGCAAATTATAAAATCTAGGTTTAGTAGACAACAGTGAAATCAATACTTTCTAACATAACCTGGTAGGTTCAGACCAAGAGGTGTATTATCAACTAGTTGGTCAAAAGAACAGATGTATTTGTCACCAACTGACCCTATCTTTGATGAATATGACCTAGAATTTTTAGCACAGCTAACTCTCAATTATCCAAGCTAATTGAGGATTATATGGAAGAAGTAAAGTAGGTAACTGAAATCCAAAAGTAAACAAAAAAACACTAATTTTATCTTCACAAAGCTACCTGTAATACAGATGACAATAAGTATTTTAAAGCATATCTACTATATACCCAGCACCATCACAGTAAGAAATTAGGAAACAAGCACAAGGTCATAGAGCATTCAGTGACAAAATGGAACGAGAAACCAGGTTCTTTTGAACCCTGCTCCAGTGCTGAGAAGCAAGAATATAATTGGCTCCTGTTTTTCCACAGTAACAGAGGACAGAACAAAATGTATGATCTAAACAATCCTTCTCCAATTAAATCTTAACCAGAGCTTCTAACAATACCTGAATATGTTTCACTTTATTTTCCAACGGCAAAATGGCCAAATCCAAGAAGCAGAAAGGAATAAGAAAAACAAAAGGGCCCAGGTAATTCCCAAATCAGGAATTCTAAACCTGAATAATGGCTGTACTTGAAAGATATGCAGAAGACTAGCAAATATGCTGATCACTTTTACTGGAACAAGTAAAGTTAACAGCCACACCACCTTGGGCTGTGAGATCACAAGTTAAGCAGGATTGGGACCAATCATTATTTGGATGGGAGGAAAACCCAAAGTGCTACAGAAAGTGATGGTGGTGATGGAGCACCCCCCCCCCCCCACACACACACGATTAGAGATCCCATGGCAGTTCTTGAAAAAGAAGGGAATTCATGGATGACCAAGTAGACTCAAATTTAACTCACTTCCTACAGCTTGTTTTTAATTTGGAAACTCTTTTTTAATCTCAATTAAGTATAGTTAACTTCCATAAAATAATTTTATTTTAGTGGCTAATCATGTCATTTTAAAACTAGAAATGCCCTTGGAGAACACTTACTAATTCCTTTCATTTTATACATGAGGAAACTGAAGTCCCAAGAGAGAATGAATAGTCCTAGTGCTCTCTCTGGGTCATCATGCTACCTCTTTTTAGCTATGATATAGCTAGTTTCACAAGTATTTTAGGAAACACAAGTCTTTTAATGCTTTCATTTTGTGTCCTATGACTTTTACGGAAAGAAAAATGCTATGTCAGAGTTCTACCAAAAATAGGCATTAATCAGATTTAACAATTAAGAACAAATTAGGACTCATAGGGGCAATCTCAAAAAAAAAAAAGAAAGAAAACAAAAATACAAAGGGCTTCAGCTTCTTATTACCTTTAATTTTAGATAAAGGTTTATTTATATGAATGTCACAGCAGCCTATCTGAAAGATACATGTAAAGATTAGCAGAAAAATTTCAAGTGGCTAGTAAGCTACTACTTTTGTTTAAATACCACTGCTCTGATTAAAAAAAAAAATTACAGTACCTGAAAATAAGATATAGAACATGATTTGAGTATGTTAACTCAAAATTCCTAAATGTATGAATAGAAAATCTGCTTATATACCCAAACTATTCCCTTTGTACTAGGGAAAGGAACTGGACTGAAAATACATTTGTTGAGCTAGTCAACCATGCAATCTGGAAGATGGGGATTACTACTTGTAACAATGTACTGGCATAATGCTATAAGATGTGAACATTCACATACCTCTAATTACATCTATCTGTGAAAACTAATATGACTTTATTAGCATTGTCTCAAAGTAACTTAATTCTACTAGACACTTAATTCTACTTTCATTCTTTCTATATTCTATTTACAAAGCAACCCGGCTTTAGCAGGGAGAGGAGGTACAAAGCCAAACTAGTCCCAATGTGCAAAATGAGAAAACATTTCAGTGTTCACATTTCAAACCAGAAATGAACTAAAATTGCCACAATATTTTCAATACATAAAAAACTTATTTTCTAAAACACAATGCTCAGTCATTTATGATAAAAAAAAAATTGGACAGAAAAATATCTCTGCGTCCATTGTAATAATGAAGCAAAATAAAGAAACATCAAGGAGATCTATTACATCTTAAATGATCAGGAAAACTGTAACTCCATTCAAGACGAAACACAATCTTTAAAACCTAGCAATTTTCTCCATAACTACAAAAGAAAGTAAATTCTAAATCTGCCTGGGGAAGGAGATTATCCATTTCCTTGTGGCAAACCCATACTGTGGGAACTGAGATGTCAGGCTTTCCTTTCAACTTTTGTTGACATTACCACTACCTTTGTTTACTCTTGTTCCTAAAATAAACTAGAAAGGAAGCTCTGCTCATAATTAAGCTCCAGAAAAAGGCTTTTAAACAAAAAACAACATATTGCCTCCTCTGAAAAGGTATGAACTAGATCTAGTCACATCACATGTTTAGCAAAAGCAGAAATGGCTATACTCAGGTTGATGACATGTAACACAACACTTTTAGAGATGATGTTATTATGTGGCCCCAGAAAAGGTGGAGAAAAAAAGGACCTTGGTAGGTCTGGGGTTGAATAAAAAAGCTGGACACTTTTCTAACTCCTCCCAAATTAATTCTTCACTGTAATTTGACAACTGCTCAGTGTTATGAAGTCAGAGGTTATAATCTTTACAAAACAAATCCTAAATATACAAAATGACTTTCAGATTATATACTGCTTTGGATGATTGCAACTACTTTGATTTAACATGCAAAAAAATTAATATTTCAAATATTATCAGTAGTTATTTATAGCTTTGTAAACTAAAGTCGTATTCTTTACATGAAGACAGACTATGGTACTTACAGCCATGGTAAGATGCTGGGGAACCTCCAGATTTGCCATACTCTTGTTCAGAGTAGCTAGTTGACAGGTTGGGCTGACTGGAACCTCTACCAAAGGTAATCTGGTTACTACCAACCCCCGTGGCCACCTGAGCCATTCGCTCTTTGGTCTTCAGGGCTTGGGCCCTCTCAATTTTAAGTCGCTCATCATCCTTCAGAAGAGATACCAGCTGCTTAGACTTTTCCCTTACATTAATACCTTGATCTTTACCATCTCGATCAATGTACTGGAAATCTTTTAGTGTCTGGATAGCAAATATATTTTCTTTACACTGCTGTGCTACTCGTTCTGAGCCAGTCTTCATCAGGTAATCCAAGAGGGTCAGGGCTTTATACACATGTCTCCAGTTCTTCCCATGGTCATTTAGCCTTTTCCAGATCATACTCATGATTTCAGAAAATGCCACCACATTGTAAGTCAGATCTGCTATTTCAGTCATTAAAGAGCTAGAAGGACCCCAAGGGTCATTGGAGGTTGCTTCTCGAACTTTAATTTCAGCCTCTGAATAATTGTTCACAATGTTTTTCATCTGCCGTCTTATAGACGAAGTCGTCATTTTTATTTTCTGTTATACTTTTAAAGCCCTTCAAAAAGAAGCAATTTGGTAGTCAGCAAGTTTATGTCCTGTGAAAGTTCTATTTCAGTGAATGATCAGAAGCAAAGACCTTATAAAATCATTTTCTTCTGAGCCTCTGAGGCAAAAATCTGGAAGCCATGACCTAGAGAAAGAATCAAAATTATTAGTTTTAACATTTCTATAGTTGTTAAAAAATCTTTATTTACTAACATTTTAAACAAATACAAGGTGCTTATACATGTCATTCTTTTCAGCTTCATTCAAAGTCACTTAATTCATTTAACATGTACCATATTAGCAGTATAATACAGTGAAAAAAATTCTGGTTCTGAAGTGAGAGGACCTAAGTTTGAATCAGACCTTTAATGTTTAAAATTTTGTAACCCCAGACCACTAATTTTAACTTCCCTGGGTCTCAGTTTTGTTAGCTGTAAAATGAGGAATTTGGACTGGTAGTTCTTTCTGGCAATCTTTTTTAGCTCTCACTCTGTGCTCCTAGAAAGAACTTAAAATACTTAGTAGAAATTTAGATAAAATACCAATATTGTTATCTCATTCCATTGCTAAGAATTTCAGATATAATTCAAATGAATTTTGTATTCAGCAAATAATATTCATAGAATCACAGAATTTTAGAACTGGAAGAAGCTTTACGGTCCACTAAGTCTAACAGCCTCATTTTACAAAAACCTCTCTCACTAAGAAAGTGAAATGACTTACCCAAGGGCATGAGCCAGATCTAGAACCTGGGTCCGTTACTTGTTCGTATCATAAATAGATTCTCGCAAGATTTAATATAAAAATATTCACTAAGTACAATCAATGCAGTTTGGCTGTGATGTACACGATAAAAATATAACAAATTTTGATTGATCGTGAATTAACTAGGTTGCTGACACTTTGTGAGAGATTTCTATAAAATGGAGGAACTTAGACTAAGTGAACAGATCCAGGAAATCAATTTATACACAGAAAGGACCATCACAAAACCAGCTCTTAAAGACTCAAGAACTCTGATCACAAGAATGACCATGAATGTCTGAAGAAGACCTAAGATGAGCCATGTTACTACTACCCATCTCCTGACAGAGATGAGACAGACAAAAGATAGAGAGATATGCATGTTTGGACACTGTAATGACTATCATTCTTTTAAGACTTTTTTTCTTCCTTCTTCTAGTTGAATGGGGGCTGGGGGTTAAGAGAAAGCAACAGTGATGTCAAAAGTCACCAACATATTTATTTAAATACACAGAGAACAGAAGTTTATAAGGAAGCCCAAAACATAGAATGTATATAACACTTAAAAGAAATGAAATGGGGATTTATTTCAGAGACTCTTTGTGTTCTGCAATGCGTATGAAAATGCCATCTCACCCCTCCCTTCATTAAGGACCTGTTCCAGCTCCCAATGCAATTCCACAATTTCTTCTCTCCCCTTATCTGCAATATTATAGCAGTCTATGTCATACATTTTAGCACCTGTTTCACATTTATTCATCTTACATCCTTAACTAGCTTATAAACATTAAAATTTTT
>JAQQSW010021104.1:0-10722 GCA_028646575.1 Pseudocheirus occidentalis | reverse complement strand
CTTACAGGTTCTTTTCCAGTCCTCAGGGATGAACAGCTCCCAGGTCCTTGTCCAGTCCTCAAGGCAATCCCCGGCACACACTGAAGTTCATCGGATTCAGCACACCTCAAACCCTTCAGGACTTCTCTTGCCAGGCCACCAACAAACAAAGTCCCATCCTGTTCATGTCTTCAGTCAGCCACTGAGGAGCCAAATCCAAAATCTGTCTTGACGCTTTAAAATTCTCCTGCTTATAAACACTGGCCTTCTCCCAAGTCAACAGGGGAGTGTCTCAGCCAATCCACGTCAACAGGGGAATTCACACCTTCCAGACAAGGCTTACACCTTCCAGACAGAGCTTATACCTTCCAGACAGAGCTCACACCTTCCATACTTAGCCCTAAATGTCCAACAAATTGATTACCATTACACCTTCATATCCAATCTCTTGCCAAGGCCTGTTGGTTTCACCTTGGCAACATCTTAAATAAGCCCCCTTCTCTCCTCTAACATTGCCACCACTTTGGTGCATGCCCTTATCACTCAGACACGTTGATTACCTGGAGTAGTCCACTGGTAGGTCTGCTGGCTTCAAGTCTCTCTCCTCTCTGCTCTGTCCTACATTCAGCCACTACAATACCTAGTCATGTCACCTCCTTCTCATTGTACTCCAGTGGTTCCCTATTGCCTCGAGGATCAAATACAAAATCCTCTGTTTGACATTCAAACCCCTTCAAAATCTAGCCTCCAACCTACTTTTTCCAGCCTGCTTACACCTTACTGCCTAACATATATGCCTTGATGCAGTGATACTGACCTCCTGGCTGTTTTCTTGAAGAAGGTACTGTACCTTCTCAGCTCTGGGAATTTTCTCTGGCTGTCTCCTACACCTAGAACACTCTCCCTCCTCATTTCTACCTGCTGGCTTTCCTGGATTCCTTTAAGTCTCAACTAAAATCACATCTTTTATAAGAAACCTTTTCCAACTTCTCTGTTGTTAATTATCATTCCCTATTTATCTTGCATATAGTTTGTTTGTGTATATTTGTTTGCATAATGTCTTCTCCTTAGATTGTAGACTTCTTGAAGGAGGGGACAGTCTTGCCCCTTTTTGTATCCCCATCACTTAGCACAGTGCTTGGTAATTGGTAGGTACTTAATAAAGGTTTATTCATTGGCTGATTATGTACATAATTAATATTACATTTAGTTTCTTATTTAGAAATAAGTATTTAGAAGAATTTTCTTCTAGTTAAGACCCATGATTTTATTTGTTTATGGAATTTTCAATGTGTGGAAAACATCTCCCACTAATGTAATTCAACATCTTCAACTTATCATCCTAGAGAGTTTCTGGTGACTTTACAAGATTCAGCACTATATTTATGGTCACAAAGTCAAACTGTGTCAGTCAGTGCTTAACTCCAAGACAGGCCCACACATGCTGCTTTTCATTTACAAGAATATAGAAAAGTGATATTCATTTTGGGGAAATTTGATATCAGCTATTGGGATACATGCCTTTTCTCTGGAAATTTAAGTAGCAATAAAAAATGTGTGGCCATAATTTGATTGACATAACTAAGTTAAGATGTGCATGTGGTATGATTTTTACAGTCCAAATGTTCATTTCCACCTCTTTGTCCTCAAATTTGCTTAAAATAGAGTTGATTAGAAGAGAACTAGAAACTTAAAGGTGGTTCTAACTACCATTTTTTTCTTTTTGTTTAATGTGGATAGCTACATTTATAAACAGTTATAAATTTCAGATTCATATTATGAAAGTTTTATACATTGGTTGTTTGAAACTCCAAGCATTTTTTGAGATCCATAATAATATTTCAATGGGAAGAGTCAAAGTTCCAACTTGGAATTTCAGAAACAAATCATATCCTGCTTTGTACACAAGGACTGCAGTGGAATTGGTGATTTTATCATTCCGTTTCTTACTTCATACGTGGCAGCTAGTTTCTATATCCTAGCGCATATTGTTGAGGGGATGGCTTGGGAGCCATAAGACCTCTATAAATATAAAAATATATAATAATATAATATATAAATATAAAAATGCATAATATAAATGTAAACCTCTATAAAAGCCCTTCTGCTTTTGTAGACTTTCAGAAAACAATTCTCATTTCCCTATTACTCTTTCACTTTTTTTTTTCCCTGAGGGACCCTAATGTTAAATTAATGCCTTCTTCCTTTTCTTTTACTATTGTGGATTGCTTTTGTGCTCATTTTCTCTCCTTCCTTAACCTACTGTGAAAAAGAATGCAGTCTCATAGCTTTCTTTTCCGTGAAGGAAGCTAATTGGCATAATGGCTGGTAAACCAAGCCTACATTCAGGAAAACTCTTGAGTTCATATACAGCATTGGACACTTACAAGTCATGTGACCCCTGGGCAAGTCACTTAACCTCTGTTTGCCTCACTTTTCACATCTGGAAAATGAGGACACCTATCATACAGGGTTGTTGTGAATTTCAAATAAGATGATAATTGTAAAGCACTTAGCATAGTACTTGGATATAGTAAGTGCTACATAAATGCTATTATTGTTATTATTATTATTATTATATAAAATTATATGGGTCAAATAGAATTTTGTGAATTGATTTTTAGTAAATTACCTGCATAATAAACAAATTAATAATAGACCTGATGTTTGTGTTCGTATTGGAATATTGTACTATTTGGTATGATAAGAAAAATGCACATAGTCAAAAATATTAGGTTTTTGTTTTGGGCTTTTTGTTTTTGTTTTGCAAAGAATATAATCTTTCCTTATCCTCCTTAGAACTTTATAGTCGAAAAAAGGAAAGCTTTTATATTCTTCAACTTTCTTTTCTTTTTGCTTTTTTGGAAGGTGGATGGTAGGGCTGTGTTTAAGTGTCTGCAGCTGGATTTGAACCCAGGTCCTCCTGACTCCAGGGCTGGTGCTCTATTCAATGCACCACCTAGCTGCCCCACATTCTTCAGCTTTCTAAGAAGAAATATATAATCTCGTTCCATGACTAGTTATTTGCGTTACATTCAATAATAAGTAAGAGAATGCTTATTAAAATTTGACCTTTGTCAAATATCTACTTCACTGTCTAACAGGATTAGTTTTCTGCCAGGCACTATGCTAAATTTTGGGAATACAAAATGCAAGTTAAAAGAGACAGTATCTTTCCTCAAGCAGCTTTCATTGTAATGGGGTAGGATAATACACAAAAGGGATGTGGGCTGGGGTTGGGGGTAGCGCAGTAGTGGGTCAGATAGAGATGAAGTTAACCAGTGCAGGGTCATGTTTTTTCTTTTTCTTTTTTTTTTTTTTGTTGGAGGAGGGAAGGCAAGGCAATTAGGATTAAGTGATTTACCCAAGGTCACATAGCTAGTGACTGTTAAGTGTCTGAGGCCAGAATTGAACTCCGGTCCTCCTGATTCCAAGGTCAGTGCCCTATTCACTGCACCACCTAGCTGCCCCATACTGGGTCATTTTTTAAAGTTCTAAAAGTCAGGAGCAGGGCTAGTAGCAGAATGGAAGCTGGCCAATCTGGGCCTCTCCACAAAACAGAGTCCTTGGGAGGAGCTCACCAAAAGAATAAGGGAGGGCTGGCAGAAAAGTATTCCACATAAGAAGACCACAAGAGCGATTAGATGTTCCCCAGCTACTGAGGGAGCTTCCAGGTTAAGACTATAGTAGTGGCATGATTTGAAAACTGGAAAGTTAGGACTGGGAAGATTGTGGCATGGGAGAATGGGTGGAGTTGGAAATGGAGTATTGTGTGTGAGGAACAGCAAGAAGGCCAGTGGGAAACAAAAGTAAATTATAAAAAGACTGGAAAAATAGGAAGAGGCCAGGTTGTGAAGGGCTTTAAAAGTCAAACAAAGGATTGTCTATTTTATACTGTAGTTATCAGACTTATTAAGTCTAAAAGTGACACAGTTAGACTTGTGATTTAGAAAGATTGTTTTGGCAGCTGAGTAGAGGATAGACTTCATGAGTGCTTATTGATTAATTGATTGACTAATATGTTGTTTTTTTAAATTTCCATTTTGTCCTGAATAAATTCATATTTTCAGTTAATTTCAACTCACATTATTTTCATTTGTATTTAAGATATTGGGAATCATAGCCATAAGCAGCTAGAATTGCTCCTGGTGGCAAATTTATTTGAGGGTAGGAGAGAAAATATAGTTACTATTATTCTTTGGGGGCTAGAAATGAAGCTAGCCATTAGAGAAAGATGTCATTGTGGTAGAAAACCTAGGTGTAGGATCAGGGGTTATACCTTAAAGAGGAAAGGCATAAAGAGGATGCATTCCCATATACCCCAATGTCAGATATTTGGGGAGGGAGGGTCTCATTTATCTGGTTCTCTTTATGGTTCTTCTCGAAAAATGAAATAATCTCTTCCTTCAAATAGTCTTCATTTTAATAAAGGTAAGTACAAGACAATTCAAAGAGGGAGAGGTCTTTAAATTTAGTCTCACTAAAACTATGGTCTGATGAAATAGTCTAGTTACTTTTAAAAAATTTAATTAAAAATTTTTAATTGCACAGTGTATTCAGTGTGTGTGTGTGTGTGTGTGTGTGTGTGTGTGTGTAGAAACCATCTTCTCATTAACTAGTATTTTTATTCATAAGAGGATGACAGGACTTATCCAAAGCTAGTCACCACTTCAGAATTCAGACTTTGTTATATTATTAGTAAATTAATGATTGAAATTTAACACTTTTTAAATATTTTGAATGGCTTAATTCCATTTCACTGGAGAGTGGTTAAAAATGAAGGTTCAAGAGAGTTCTTCACTGTTAAATTCTTTTTCAGTTAATTTTTCTAATGTCACAGAATAAACCTCCTAAATTCTTTCTAAAATAATTTGTCTTTGTCTTGACTTTTTTACATTGGTTAAACTAATAGAAAAACAAATGTGCAAGAACTTCACTAGACCCAGCCTGAATATGTCCCAGGTTGTTTCCAAGCATCCTATAAACATGTAAATTTCATTCATGATCATGAAAGCAGAAAGCATCTGTTTCTCATTGAAACTTTCACAGGACTTTCTCAAAAGTATAATATATGACAGCATTGAGATCTCCCTCCAATCCCATAATCCCCAGTAGAGTAGCTGAACAAATTATAGTATATAAATGTAATGGAATATTATTCTACTGTAAGAAATGATGAAAGAGATGGTTTCAGAAAAACCTCAGTAGAGTTGTATGAACTAACATAAGATGAAGTGATCAGAACCAAGAGAATAATTTACAACAATAACATTGTGAAAAATGAACAATTATTTTATGATCATGAAAAATGAGACCAAGTATAAGTCAATTTGGATGTTTTCTAACACTCCTTTTGAAAACAATTCTTGCGTAACCTATATGAATTCCAAGGACCCTTATCCCTCCTTCCAGTATCACAAACAAGTGGTGAGTTTTGGATGAAAGCTATATCTCTCCTTCAGACTTCTAGGTGTATCCTTAAGGAGTCAGAAGTGACTGTTTAATGCCATCAGCTAAAGCCCCCATCGGTATGCTTCTCCCCCAGTTATTAATTCAGAATGAATTTAGTCAGCCAGCTTTATGTAGTTTTTAGAAAGAAATGTTTACTGAGGTGAAATATAAGAAGAGTTGATATAAAATATTGCCCTGAAAGTCTATGACAGATTCTTCCGTAAGTTCTTACAAAATCCATGAAAAAACAGTCTCAGGTTTAGAAAGCACATTATGCAAAGTGGTCTTTATTGCCAGAAGTCTTATACTCCACCCCCCACCCCTGTTGTGTGGTGTTCAAGAATCTCTTGTTAGATATGGTGTAGTTTCTTTGCAGAAGTTTCTTGTAGAACTATGAATCTACTTTCAATGTGTCTTTGTCTCCCAGTGCAGACACTCCGTGAGTCATTCAATCAGTATTCATTAAGTACCTACTATACGCCCAAAACTGTGCTAACCTCTGAACATCCAAAGAAGGGTAAAATGCAATGCTCAGATAGAGCTCACAGTAAAATATAGGAGACCACGTGCAGACAACTATATATAAACAAACCATTCTGTATATGGAATAAATTTGAAATAGTTAACAAAGGGAAGGAACTAGAATTAAAGGAAATTAGGAAAGGCTTCCTGTAGAAGGTAGGATTTTTACTGGGACTAAGCCAGGAGTTAGGAGATGAGGAGAGAGAGCATTTGGGTATGGGGGGACAGCTGGTCTAGGGATACTGCTAAGACTTGGTTGGGAAGTGATCCTTTGGACCTTTTGAAGTTTGCAAGAGCCTCCTCCAACTAAAATGAAGCCAAGGCTGAAGCTTAGGCCTGTTTTTCTTCCCCTACCCCCCATCCCAAGATATTCCTCCTCAAGGGTTTTACTGGACTGACATGCTTGCTACAGATGAACCCTTGGGTATGACCAAGTTTCCTTTTTTTTTTTTTTAAGTGTTGTGGGTTTTTTTTTTAAATTCTGTATGCCACTGTGAAATCCAGTTTAATACAGTATGTTGTGATAGTTATTCCTGTGCTCAATACCAAAGCAGCCAGCATTTCTCAATATAATTCCTTTGCATGGCAACTCCAGTCCCAAGGACTTTTCACATTTAGTCTAAAGCTTGATTTATTGATTGAAACCAAGCCATTGATATTGATAGAGGATTTTGTAACTTGCTTCGAATAGATGATTTGATTGAGTTTATTCCATGTAAGTAATTGTGGTTGGATATGGGGTTTTTTTTCAAGCTTTGTGCAAGAAAGGTAAAGACTAACAGAAATACAAAACACCATTAATTTGTAGCAATATGTTGTGCGTTTGCAATTTAGAAAGGTGGAGAAAGTGCAACAATGATAGTACTTTTCCTTTAAGGGTTTTTGTTTTCTTTTTTAATATTTCTGCAGAGGAAATAAAGAGCTTTATTGTCTAGAAGTACATTGATCTTTTTAGTTTTCAAAAGAATTTCCTGGGGCAGCTAAGTGGCTCAGTAAATAGAGCACTGACCCTGGAGTCAGGAGGACCTCAGTTCAAATGTAGCCTCAGACACGTAACACTTACTAACTGTGTGACCTTGGGCAAGTCACTTAACCCCAACTGCCCTCAAAAAAAAAGCAAAAAAAAAAAAAGAATTTCCATAGCTAAAAGGTATTATTTTACTTGTTTTCAAAATAATTGTCCTTTAAAAAAAAAACGAGGAAATGTCAACATTCTGTGGTAACATGTGTGTAAATGTTGTCTGTTTTCTGTCCTTTTTTGCATCCTTATTAGAACATAGCTTATATGTAGTAGAACTTCCTTAGTGAGTCCTCCAACATTGAGATTCCACTTAAAGGATGGGAAGTAATTTAACAATGGGAGATAGGCTAATTACACAAGTCAAGTTAATGAGGATTTAAGAGCCTACTCTGTGCCAGGTATAATGCTAAGTTTACATGGGGATATAAAGAAACAATACAGAACAGTCCTTGTTCTCAAGGAGCTCAGGGTGTAATGGAGCTCACAGTCTGATGCCATTATTTTGGGGAAAAAACTAAATTGTTTTAATATCAAGTGAATGTATAGGGAAGTTTTTTGTATTTTGAGCATTGGGGGAGAGAAGAATGGTGACTTTGGTGGAATGTATTTTACCCTTCTGGGTCTCACTTTCTTCATCTGCGAAATGAGTTGGGTTGGTGTCCTTTCTCAATCCAAATGTATAAACCTCTGTAGGTGGTATTAATATCCATTCTAAAGGTCAGTTGCTGCTCTTAGATAGTTAGAGTTGACTCAGAAGAAGGAAAACAAAAAAGGAGCAGTTGTGGGGGTGAACAACATCCCAGCGCTGAAAGCTTTTAACTTGCCTCTGTCTTTGCACAAACTATTTGCTTTATTGGGCCTTAAATAAAACCAAACAGGAAAGATCTTAGACTTGTGAAGCTGCCAAAAATTTAGTGGTCTCTGGGAGCTTGACAGTTGAACTACTAGACCTATGTGGTATGTGAAACTGCTGGAAAGAATTGTTCCACTAAAGAGCCAGTGACAGCACGGCTGGATTTCAGCAGCATGTCCAAGGTGCCAGAGAGACTGTTTGCTGGAGTTCCATTGGGATAAGTCAAGTGATCTTATGTGACCACAATGCATGGATCTCTTATGTTCAGAAATATGTAGGAGACTACTCCATTTGAATTCATCTATATCATAATGCTAATACCAGATAAAATTTCTATAATTGTATCATTTCCTTTTTCTAACTTAGCATTTTATTTATCCATGAATTTCCACTCCTTCAAAAAAGACCAGAGGGAGAAAGAAGGAAGGAAGGGAAAGAAACACCACCTCCTGTAGTTTAACAAAAATTCATGTCTCCTACCCAAACACCAGAACAAGATGCCTTAAGTTACAAGGAAAGGAAGAGCATCTGAGGTCTTCCCCCAAAAATGCTAATTGTAAGCAAAGGAAAAGAACTGTGTATTTATCTTTTGTTCTGCCTCCCATCAAACACTGGAACCCAAGGGTCAGTGTAATATAAATGGTAAAGAAGGTTAATGTAGAGAAAGGAGGGAAAGGGTTTTCGGTGACACTGTCTTCTGCCTAGTAGATGTTTAGATTTTTGGTTCTACAGTAGCTCCTACTGTGATATAGTGAATTCATAGTAGGAAATTAATGCTTATTGAATGAAAACTTCCACCAAAGTCCTCCTCCAAAATCTCATCATGGTGTGGAGGAGACTATGCCAGTGCAAGAAATAATCTCTCAGGTCCTGCCAAGCAAAAAATACTTTAAGCATGGGCTAGGAGCGGCTAGGTGGCACAGTGAATAGAGCACCGGCCCCGGAGTCAGGAGTACCTGAGTTCAAATCCGGCCTCAGACACTTAACACAAAAAATTAGCCATGTGACCTTGGGCAAATCACTTAACCCCAACTGCCCTCCAAAAAAAAGCAGCAACCAAAAAAAAAAGCATGCGCTAGACAATGGACCACAGAGTAGCTCAATTTCAGGAAGGTCATCAGTAAGTTGACTGAAGGGAGGTGGAATTTTGTTTAGCCATAGTAATTCTTCAAAGATAATCTACTAAATTGCAGAGGGATTGACATGAGTACCACTAGAAAGATTAGTCACACTGACAAAATTATAGATCATTGAAACATTGAAGTGAGAATGAATATTTGGTAGCAGACTGGGTTATTAACTGATTTGGTTGACATATATATCCAAATTACAGTCTTCATAGGAAGAACTTTGTCAGGGCAGCTAGGTGGCACAGTGTGGCCCTGGAGTCAGGAGGATCTGAGTTCAAATCCAGAATCAGACACTTGACCCACTTACTAGCTGTGTGACCTTGGGCAAGTCACAACTCCAATTGCCTTGCCTTCCCCCTTAAAAAAAAAAACATTAAACTGGAGTAGAAATAACTTTGTCTTACTTAAAAGACTAAATTTAGGGTATTTATATTTTTAAACCTTAAATTTGACCAAACCCTGGTTTTTAAAGAACACAAACTAAATGTAATGAAATACACAAATTAAAATTAAATGACTAGCACTTGATTTCTTTTTTTTCTGTTATGCAAAGTGGTAAGTATTCATGAAGTCATCTCTCAAAAAAGATCATACCTTGCTGTGTGCATAGTTCTACACATATATATATTATTTCTAATCATATATAATACTTAGAAACTACAAATTAAGAAAAACGAGAAAACTTCTTATTGATGAAAGGAAATCAGAGAATTGCTCAAATCATTTACTGTAGTATAGCAGTGTAATTTCTGCCTGACTCCAGAATTAAAGTATAAGGGAATTTTAAGAATCATATTGTTCTGAGAAATTTCATAAACATTAATTTCATCATTGAAACTTTTAATACGTGACTTGTTTAGTTAGAAGCAAAGTGATGTACTACAGGAACAGCTTCACCAACTGAATTAAATTTAGTTCAACAAGTACTTTTAAGTATCTACTAGCAAGGCACCACGCTAGGAGCTGGGCATGAAACAAACAAAATAATTCTTATCCTCAGGGGGCTTACATTCTGTGACAGGAGGGGAAGAAAGGGAGAGAAACAACATGTAAACTGAAATACATGAATCTACCTGTGGTCTTAAAAATTGAGTTTCTTCTAATGATGCATTTCATAATCTCTCCATTCCTGTAATTCTGATTGAGCACCTCTTAAAAGTGCACCATAGGGAATCTACTCAATTTCCTGGAGGCTTTTCTCAGTTTCTTCTAATCTTGCAAGTTATTAGTGGAATTAGAGGAGAAAATAGAAATAGAATTTGTCAGTCATCTCCTAGGAGAAATCCCCGAATGAAAATTCCATAGAATATTATAGATAAAATACAGAGTTTCCAAATCAAAGAAAAAATACTACAAGCAAGTAAAAAGAATCCAAGTACTGAGGAAACACAGTTAGGATCACACAAGATTTAACAGCCAAACAGCAAAGAAGAGGAGAGCTTCACGCATGATATTTCAGAAGGCAAAAGATTTAGGTTTACAGCCAAAATTAAATGATCTGTTTCTCAGCTGGGTATAGCATCTTCACAAAAATTGACTGTATTAGTGCATAAATTCCTCAAAAACAAGTGCAAAAAGGCAAAATAATATTAAATGCATCTCTTCTGGACCATGATACAATAACAATTATATTCAATAAAGGACTTTTGCAGTAAAGATTAAAAATTAATTTCACAACAAATACAGGTTTGAGGAATCCAGCCAAAGCAATATCTAAGACTGTATCATATGTGAGTATGTGTATATGTGTGTACATAGACAGAGGG
>JAQQSW010021103.1:0-10722 GCA_028646575.1 Pseudocheirus occidentalis | reverse complement strand
AGTAGACTCATGCTGTGGCTTGGGAGGCTTGGCTCCTCCTGGCCACCCTGGAGCCTGGCCACATGGGGTTTTCAGGCTAGGCTGTTTTCAGCTCCTAGCCTGGCGTGATCTCCTCCTGCCAGCTGCCTTTATTTAATCCCTATTTTTCACACCTTTCTTTAATCCCTATTTTTCACACCTTGGTAGATGTGGAGTTGCTGGAGGTTGTATGTCTTCTCTCTTGTAGACTTGCTGCAACTTGGCTTGGCTCCTTCCTACCACACTGGGGCCTGGCCTCGGTTTTTGTTTCAACCTGGGCCGGCCGTGGCTTGTGTCCTCCCACAATGATCCCCTGCTGCCAAGCTGCCTTCCGCAAGAGATGTGTTTTCTGTATTTTTTGAGTTTGAGAGTCCTAGAATTTGTCCAGTGTCATATTTTTATGGGTGTTTAGGGTGGCTGAATGTGAGCTGTGGGACACTGCTGCTTCTACGCCACCATCTTGGCTCTGCCCCCGGAAGTCATGCATCTCTTATTTGTTTTTCAAAATCATTTTTCAGTTTATCTATAGGTTCTAGGTATTCTTCAAGTATCTTGGAAGCATTTGGTGTGGGAATTGTGACTGTGTTGTCTCCCTCCTGTTCCATGCTTTGATCCTTTTTGTACACAAAAAGTATTCTAGAGTCCTATTGCTGTTATTATTTTGCTTCCTTTTCCTCATGTTGGCCAGTCAATTAATTTGTTGGGCTTTTTTAGCTTTGTGGAACTCTGCTTCCAGGGGAGAAAGCTCTATTCCAAATCACTGGGGTTTTCCCTGCTGCCGGAGCTATTAGGGGGGTGTTTCAACTCCTCTCCCCGGTTTTGGCTTGCTCAGAGTGCACCCCAGGACCACTACCCAAGACCACAATCTGGATCCAGGCCACTCAACAAAAGAGCACTTGACCTTGATCAATTGACTCAGCCCCACTGCGAGTCCACAGGCCATGTGCTCTGAAGCAGCCCAGTGCAGGCAGCCACAGCTTACAGCAGTTACTGCCCTTCCCCCACTGTTTCTTTGCCCTGGGTGTAGATTAGCCAAACTGCTTTTCCTCCCAGGAAATTAGTTCGAAAGCTTCACTTTCACTGACCTTTCTTTAATCCTTGTTTTTCATGCCTTGATAACCGTGAAGATTCCTATAGAATATATAGGTGCTATAGATCTGCTCCCCGGGGTAGACTCATGCTGTGCTTGGGATGCTCAGTTCCTCCCAATTCCCCTGCTGCCTGGCCACTTTTCAGTTTCCGGCTTGGCTGGTCTTCACTCCCGGCCTGCTAGATGAGCCCCTCCTGCTGAGCTGCCTTTCTCTTATCCTTATTTTTCACACTTTGGTCAATGTGGAGTTTGTTGGAGGTGTTGTAGATCTTCTCTCTTGTAGACCAGCTGCGGCTCGGCTTGGCATGGTTTCAGCCTGGTCTGGCTGCGGCTCCTGGCCTGCTGTGATGAGTCCCTCCTGCCAAGCTGCCCTCAGCAAGAGATGTGTTTTCTGTAGTTTTGTGAGTTTGAGAGCCTTAGAATTTGTGTAGGGTCATATTTTATGGGTGTTTAGGGTGGCTGTGTGGGAGCTGTGGAACATTGCTGCTTCTACGCCGCCATCTTTGCAGCTTCATTTCTTATCCCACATCACCTAATCATCAAAAATGCAACCTCTTTTAGTCCTAGGATATGTATATTCATCATTATTTTCCTTCAGTGCTACAAAAACAGTAGAATTTCAAAAACCTGTGCAATCTAAAATTGAATTCATTTGATTTAATAGTATTTTGGGTACTAAAATTATAAACATGTATTTATAATGTAATGATACTACACATCTCCAAAGTAACCCATTATAAATAATTTATTTGTCTACTATTTTTGAACCTTTGCCAGAATCTCTATTTCTTTAATATTCACAACTCAAAATGTGGATAAAATATTCTAACAATTATTTTGTTATGTCAGGTATTGCAAGGGAATTATTTTTTCATTAAAATCTCAACTATGCAGCCTATACACCTAGAAATCAACAACAACAAAATCAAAGTGTCATGATAATTGAGTAGAACCATAAAAAAGACATACATCATTTTAAAGATATGATGAAAGAAAATAAAGGTTTGTCCTTTTTTGTAGTAATGGGTGAAAATTCCAAGCATCATTGATGTCAAAGTTTAGAAGAAAGGAGACTTTGATGGAAAGGGAGAGTTAAGAGAAAAAAATGTTGAAGGTTAACATGGCAGGCAAAAACAGTAAATGGAAGGGAAAAATTAGAAGCAATGAGAAAGGGGAGTAGAGCAGAAATGAAAAAAAAAGATATGCCTATAAAGAGGATAGAAGAAGAAGAAGAACAAGAACAAGGACAAGAAGAAGAACAAGAAGAAGAAGAAGAAGAAGAAGAAGAAGAAGAAGAAGAAGAAGAAGAAGAAGAAGAAGAAGAAGAAGAAGAAGCAGCTACCAGGTTAGAGAGAAAATACTATCCAGTGCTCTGTTATCATATGATTATCACACCAATGTTCTTTTTTTTAATCCTATAAAAAGGTTCTTGTTCTTCCTCTTTATTCAGCAAACAATAAGATAGAATGTTTAGAAATTTTCTAACATTTTGAAATAGTAAAGATATTCTGGCGTGAAAATAGTGGAGGACAGTAGGTGATACATGAAATTATAAATGTATGATCACTATTAGTCCTTAAGTAAGAAATGGTGAGGCAAGGGAAAAGAAGGCAAAAAGGCACATAGATAAATTAAGATAAATAATTCAATATAAAGACCCAGGGAGTACTCTGATGAACTCAAATTGAAAAAGAAAAGATGAGCAAGTAGGTCATGCCATCGAATATAACTGGAGTGAATGGTGTCTATAGACAATACATGGAATACAGATACCCCAACATGTTAACTAGAAATCCTCATTCGAGGAGGCAAGTTTGACCACTTGAGAAAACACTGAGACTCCGTGGAATGAGACTCATACCTAGGCTTTATTTATGTAAAGAGTATAAGTGATTGAGGGTTTGGTATATGGCCATGTTGGTTAACAAGATATATTCACCTGAGGAAATCCAGGAGTAAAGACTGGATGGTGGGAGGTGTTGAAGGATGTTTCTGTGAAGATTAAGAGAAGCATTAACAAAAGCAAAGTTGTTACTGAGGTATCATACAGACCACCTAGGCACAAATAGTACATAGGGGAAAAGAGAATTGAAGAAGTTTAGTTGACCTAAGTGACATCATAATATTGGGGGTCGAGATATCATGTGTTTAATTGTGTTTCATCAGGTCAATATGAATTTGAGATGCTCTACCTCAGGTCAGGAACAAATACTTAATATGAACATTTGAAGTGGAGATATCTCTAAATTTATACATCTCACATTTCTTTTGAGCCACTACAATTCTGATTTTCTCAGGCATGTCATGTTGGATGGACCTGTGAAAGTATCTCCCATGTGTCACAATTGATTCCAAAGTTCCTCAGAGAGAACTTGAGACTATTCTTGTGTTGCTTCTTCTGACCTCCAGGTAAGAATTTGTCTGTGTGAGTTCTCCATAAAATAATATTATAGGCAAATGAACAACGTAGGAAACCATCAGGAATGTGCTTTCTGCAGCATAGTTTGAGTGTTCGAGAGTACAGTTCAATAAACAACCTCAGTGTCTAGTACTTTATCTTGCCAGGCAATTTTCAGAATCTTCCTAAGACAATTCAAATGAAAGTAATTGTTTGTTGGCATGGCACTGGTAGACTATCCAGGTTTCACAGGCATACAACGATGAAGTCAGCACAGAACTCTGTAGACCTCCAGCTTCATAGGCCATCTAATGGTTCTCTCCCACGTTTTCCTTTGCAGCCTCCCAAACTCTGAATTAGATCTGTCAAGGCATGTATCAACCTCTGCACCTATTTGTACCTCCCTGGAGGCAAGTGAACTCATCCACAGAATTCAAAATGTCTCTATTTGCTATAATCACTGCTTTCACATACAAATGGTGTGGTACTGGCTGGTGGAGAACCTCTGTTTTCTTGGTTTTCATTGTTATGAAAAAATTAGCACAATCAGCAGAGAATTAACCCATTTCAGACTGTTGCATTTCAGTCTCAAAGGCTGCATTAAGTACAAAAATACAGAAGTACATGGGAGATGTCAGTCATGTTGACACTAACTAAAAGTGTCAAAATCAGAGGAAGAATTAATTTCATCCACTGCTTTAATAATTTATTTCTTCAATAACAAAGATGATTTCATTCTGGTTAACACAAATAAGAAAAAAAACTCATTACTGGTGGGAAAATAATAGGAATCTTCACAGGAAATGATGACTCCAAATTTGGATATGTGAGAGAGAAAAAATTAAATATGTTGTAGCATAATGTGTACCCAATATTTTAGGTAAGCAGATTTCAAATGGTTAGGTATAAGCGTAAGTAGGATTCAATGGCATAAACTTCTACAGTAAAAAAATGGCTTAAAAAGTGTGCTCTCAAAAATGAAATTTGGAAGAAACAAAGAAAATTCTGATGAGGAAGGAAAAGGGAACTGTTTAAAGAAATCAATGTGGGTGTATGGAGAATTCATCAGACAGTTAAAAAAAATTTTAAAGACTCACAGTGGGTGGAAACAAAGGTAGATAATGGAGAATGAATTTTATTAAAAGCAAGGCCTATCTTTAAAAATGTCAAATACTAAGGTGGCTCTAAAGAAAACTCAGATTTTTGTTTGTTTTTGGTGAAGGTCAAATAAATTATCTACCATTGCAAAAGGCAGTAGAAAGACGATAGGAGAAAATCTAGACTTGCTTAAATCTCATTTTATATATTTTTATAATCTTTGGATTAGAATGAAAAGAACAGAAAATATCTCCAGTAAAGATTAGATATCCAATTTAAGTAAAGAAAAAGTAAAAGATGAATGTAAGTCATCAGACCCAAATGTAGTCTTTCTTGTCAACTGAATGAGCTGGTAGATGTAGGATCTGAATAATTTTCTCCATACTTTGAAAGATGTTGGAGAATGAGGGAAGAAATAAATCAATGGAAAAGGATACTATTTCTCTTATTTCTGAAAAGGAAACATTATAGATAACTGATCCAGAAGAGGGGAAATTTTAGAATTTATCATTAAAAGGATAGTTAATAAATAGCTAGAAGGACCTGATGATCACAAAGGGTCAGAAGTCTTTACCCATAAATAGATCTTCCCAGATGAATCCTGTTTTTTTCTTTTATTTTTTTTTAACAGGGTAACTGTATTGAGTATGAAAAACTGGAGTGCTTGTTTTAGACATAGAGAAACCTGGGTTCAACTCTCACTTCTGACACCTACTAAATGTGTGAATTGGGGCAAGTAATTTAGTTTCTATGTGTCTCAGAGAATTCCACAGTACTTATTTCAAAGTCATGGATGTTTGTTATATGCCTTGATGAAGATCTTCCAAAATTATTGAATCAAAACCCCTTTGTGTATTCATACACCTAAATTTTGATCAAATTTTGATCTCACTTCTGAGGGAAGAAAGAAGAAAATAAGAAGAAACCAAGAAAGAAGAGAAAAAAGAAAAAGGAAAGAATGAATAGAGGGAAGGAAGCAGGTAGGGAGGGAGGAAGGGAGGAAAGGAAGAAAGAAAAGAAAAACGTAAGGAAGGAAGGAAGAAAGGAAGGAAGGAAGGAAGGAAGGAAGAAAGGAAGGAAGGAAACATTTCTCAAGGAAATAATATATGCAAGTAACTGTACTAAACACTTCACAAATGTGACCTCATTTGATCCACAACAACCCTGGGAGATAGTTCTTCTTATCATGTCCATTTTCAAGCAAAGAATCTAGGTTATAGTGATTTGTTCAGAGAAACATAGTTTAAAAGTCTGAAACTGACTTCCTGACTTCAGGTCCAGTTCTCTGTCTCCTGTGCCACTTAGTTGACTATAAAATGGGTGAAAAAGTAATCAGGGTAATAATAAATTAGGTAGATTTGATATTGATTGAAAGAGCGCACCTAATAATCATGATCAGTTCTTAGTTGACACCTGGTAAAGACATCGCTATTTATGGGGGTTAGAAACCTATGCAAATAATATTTGCCAATGACAAAATACATGGAAGGACATGTAACACAATGGAAGACAGTATCCTTCCACCCCCTAAAAAAAACCAAACAAAACTTGATTTTCTGGTTTGCTTTGCCTAATCTATTCAAGTGAAATTTAATACAAAGAAAAAAAAGGTCCCCCTCCAAAAGATATATGAGAAGACAAATCCTTTTTCCCTCCCTTTTGAGAGATGGCAGTCCACACATTTGAAACACATATATTTTCAGTTTTTATTTGATAAATTGATTAGTTTTCTAATTTTTTTTATCTTAACCTATTTTTCCTTTCCTAATTTGTTACCTCTGGGACTGGTAAAGGGGAGAAAAATGGGTAGGGATTCCGGTGATATAAAAAGCAAAATACATCAATAACATTTATTTAAAATAAAATGAAACTGACTACAGATACATGTTCAACATTTTATATTTGGTGAAAAAAAGGAAGCGTCCAAAGTTCAAGGTGGGAGAGAGCTGGTCAAGAAGAAGTTCATATACTTTAAAAAACGGGTCATTTTAGTGGATGATAAGATCAATGTGACAAGTGATTTTATCACCTAAAATGCTGACCTAATCTTATGAAATAGTGTCCAGGTTATAGACTTGGGGTGTCCTAACCTGGTTCAGCTACCTCTGAAGTATTGTATTGTGTTCTGTTTGTCACACATTGGAAAGGACTTTGATAATTTGGAGAGAGATTTCACTGGAGGATAATCAAGGTCGTGAAGGGCCTTGAGACCATGCCATAGAATATATATGTAATATGCATGCACACATACATACACATGTGTGAACATGCATGCTTATACAATTGTGAATGTGTGTTTATGTACATATTATTGTATTTATATATGCTTGTCCCAAATATTCACCTATATTTGCTATACAAAAATTCATGAATGTACATGTATGCACAAGCACATGTATGTATATACACAGATCTACATAATTTGTGTGTAAATGTATTCATATGTATATATGAATATATATATATATAAATTATAATATTATTAGATGCTTAAAAACAAGCTCTGAAGTATCAGTACAAGCAGGATTATTACTACTTTACAAATGAGAAACCAGGTTCCACAAGGGCTAATGACTTTCCCAAGGTTACACAGATTCTCAATCAATTGCAAAATATTTAATTCAAGTGTAATGTACCTTCCATTATCCTGTAACTCCTGAAGGTTTGAAACATACTAAAATATTCTACTTCATTATTAAAAATTGAAATGTTCTATGCAGTTTAAGTATTGCTAATATCTATTATTCACTAAGGTTTTACAAACAAATTTCACAAGCATGTATTAAATTCCTATTATGTATCAGCTACTGCACTAGGGATAGAAACAATAATTCCCCCCAGCCCAAAAAAGCCCCTTCTCTGAGGAAGTTTATATATATATACATATAATATATAATATAATACATATTATATTATATATATATATACACACTCAAAACTGAAAAAGAAAAGGTAAATATAAAGTAATTCAAAGGATTGAATACAGATCATTAACCTCTGCCCAAACCACGAAGGACTTCATGTAGGAACTAACTCTTGAGCTGAATCTTGAAGTTAGGGCTTCCAAGAGACAGAAGTGAAGAGGATAATTTTATATTGTACAGAATATTTGAATAAATAGAATAAATTTTTCTTCATGAAGTCATACACAGAATAAAGTTTTAAAAGTATATAAAATAACCACGTGTTCTCGAAGTTCTAATTGTCTCCTAATCAACATGGGCTGAATGCCAAATTTGTAATTAGTCATTACCTAACTCAACATCCCCCTTTCCCCCATCCACTGTGTCGTTTCCATAGCAATCTACTTCATGTGTAATTTAAACCATTAGGAACAGAGGTACTAATAATGTACAAGTACATCTTTGAAACTTTCCATTTTACTTATTGGGTGAACTTAGTTCCCATTTTGTGGGTACCATGATGAATATAATGAGGTAAGATGTTTAAACAATGCAGAAAACCATGTCCTTTGTGTTTCATTCCTGCCTCATTTACTTTTGTGCAATTTTCATATTTAAAATAAATAATTCACATTCTTTGTGCATGCAGATTTTTCTCATTGTATTAAGAGCAGTACCCCATACAATTCCTTCTAAGCATTGTCTTTTAATGATTATATAACTTTGGTTTTCAAAAGTTTCAGATGACTCCTTCCAAGTTTTTGTTAATATTGATCATGGTCATGCTTAATAATCCAACAGAAAATATGCTACAGATGAACAAAAGGTTCCTGCTAATCAACATGCTGGGCTTATTCTTAAAAATTTTTTTTTGACACATTCCACTTTTGGATTTGCAGAAATATCAAAATTCTCTCTTCATATGATGAAACAAAAATCATAGAAAAATGGCTCAAATTTATAGATTTCAGTCATTGTGATAAAAACATGGAAGCATTGGAAGCATGGCTTATCTAAGCAATTTTGTCAAAATTTTTCATTTGGAAAAAATGTCATTTGGGAAAAAAAGCTTGTTTCAACAGTGTTCTCCTGGCTTCCATTCAGTGTTGGCAGTCATACCTGACCTTAGAGTTCAAGCAGGTGATTGAGTGGTGATTTATAAAATGAATCAACAATGAACCAAACTCAAAGACAGTTGATGAGTGAAGATATGGTTAGGAGAACTCTTGAAAGCTTGAAAACATGGCAAAACCCTGCCTGGCTAATTTTTTTAAAATGACAGCATCAATAAAGGCATAAGGCATGTCAATTTTAAGAATTGTAAGTTTGGGGGTGTTAGAGGTAGTATTTAAAAATCATGATAATAATAACAATAACTCATTTGTATAGCACTTTAAAGTTTGCAAAGCATTTTACACATATACAAGCTCTTGGTAGTGCCTTTCCTCATCTTGTCTGATCTTTCTTTTGTTTCTGATGTAGATTATCTGCTATCAGCTATTTCAGAGATGATGTTAGGATGCCAGTCAAAATATAGAAATTCCATATCCTCTGGACCCTTCAAAACGCACAAGCCCCTTCTCAGAGCAAAACAGCAAGAAGGAAGAAGAGAACAAATTTGAAGCCAATTCTGAGATGACGTCCCTAACAAACAGTTTCTTCTCATTGGTGGCTCTCCTTTCAGCTGTCTCACAGTTTTAAATAACTCAGTGGTTTTATACTCTGAATAAATATTTTATCAAAAAATAGGAGCTGCATAGCCGTTTTTCAAACATTTTTTTCTCCTGATAAATCTGTAAGAGCTAAATGGCATAGGAACAATTTTTACATCACTCTTCACTTAATTATAGCTCTATATTACATTCTGTCCTTCTGTCCCACATAGTCTAGGATACATTAGAAAAAAAGTAATTGATGAGATTCCCCACTGCCCCCTTCTCCATTCTTATAGAATCTCTTCCAAAGAAGTCCTAATAACATGAAGACATAGTAACTTCCTTGCAATCACTTTCCAAATATTCCCCACAATATTCATTTTTCCTTGTTGCTTTTTTCTGTTCTGTTCTCTTTTCTTTTAAAATTCAGACATGCCCTAGATCAGAGATGTCTAATCCTGTAATGGGTATCTGAAGCTCTTTCCTGCCCCTAGCCCCTTTGCTTAAGTCACTCCAAGAATGTTCCCTGATTTGGTGGTCATGTGGAGCCTGTGGCGAGAGGCTTATTTTTGGGAATGGCCACACTTTGATATGAGGCTTTGCTTTGGGGCTCACTTTGAGAAGAGTTGTGTGATTTGGCCAGATGAAACTCTGGGAAGCTGTTGAGCCCCCTGGCTTTGAAAAACCCAGATGTTGGTGCTTCCCTCTCTGGTAACTTGAATAGATAATGGATGTGATAATCAGATGGTTGGAAGCCCATTTCCTGATCTGTTTCTTGGTCTGCTTGTAACTTGTGCTTGTAACTTGGGTTTGTATTCTCTGGAGTTCAGGATGCTGACTTTTTCCCCTGAACTAGGTAAATGACATGTTTGTTTGATTAAAGAAACATTGTTAACCCATTTTGAGTAGATTTCCTTTAGAAAAGCAGATGTAAGAACCTGTACTAGCAGCTTCCCTAGGTATGCTACGGTGCTTGCTCATACAAATGCATGGTCCACACACTCCTGATTGCTTCCCAAACCAGATTAAAATGCAATAGGGAGTTATTTAAAAAAAAATAAATGAAATCCAGGGGCGGAGCCAAGATGTGGCATAGAAGCAGCAAAGGACCACAGCTCCCACACAAACACGCTGAAAAACTCATAAAATGGGACGCTAAACAGATTTTCAAGCTCCAAAGCTCTCCACAACACAGAAAGTACATCTGTTGCTACAGTCAGCGCAGCAGGTGGGGCTCTTCACAGCAGTCTGGGAACCGCAGCCGAAACCCAGCCGGCTCAGGCCCTGGGGCATCGGGCAGGGAACCACGGCTATAGCAGAGCTGATCTGATGCACTGGAGGCAGAGTTACCACATTTATCAGGCCAGAAGACAAAAAGGCTAAGAGAAAGGTCAGTGGATTTTGCTAACTGAGGAGAAGAGCGGGTCAGGCCAAACTGCTCCCAGGGCAAGGAGGCAGCGGGAGGTGGCTGTTGCAACAGAAACGGCTGAGAGCCACAGCGGCTTCCACTGGGCTGCTTCAGAGCCCTCGGCCTGCAGATAGCAGGGGGGCTGACGCGAC
>JAQQSW010021102.1:0-10723 GCA_028646575.1 Pseudocheirus occidentalis | reverse complement strand
CAGATTGTGGGAGGGGTCTTACAGTGGGATCAATGTTCTGGGCTCGGGGGTAGGGACAAAAAGGGGAGAAAATTTGTAACTCAAAACCTTGTGGAAATGAATGATATAACCAAGAAAATAAATTAAGATTTTAAAAAAAGAAACAAAAAAAAGCACTTGCTAAGTATTCAGAAGTTTCCATATATAGAGATATATAGATACATATGTAAAAATCACTTTATAAGTGATAAATCAAGTATTGTTTTATTATATTTATTATATTTGCTTCCTTTGTTGGGAAAGTTTTCTTTTCTATGTATGCTGTAGTACTTGACAATACACTCCAATAAGTAATTCATTTATATAATTCATTTAACCATGATAAAATATAGGTCTACTTAAAAAAATCAAAGTGCTTCCATTTTGTTAATTTCAAAATCAAAGTCCTTATAAAACATCACAGCCATGCCATCTGCCCAACAGGAGGTTAAAAAAATGATAAATGGACCTTTGAAATATTGAAAATGTCAATGCACATGTATTTTTCTCAAGCCAAAGACACATGGCATATTTCTAATTTCATCAGTAGAAAATACATTTTATTTTTTATTTTCTATTACTGCTTGCAATTGATTGAAAAAAAATGTTCCATGAATTTTTTTAAAGTACATTTGGTGGAGCAACATGTTGATTATTTCACAAATGCACTTGTATGATGGAGCTTTTGATTCTATTTTAGGGCATGTTTCTGATACCTAAAAGATAATCACAGTATGTATTACACATTGCCAAAATTCTAAAATAAAAATTCAATTTCTTTTTCCTCTGTAATAGTTCAAGAATATGTGTTTTCATCTCTTTAGGTATTCTCTCCATTTTATATCACTCTCTGTCTTCTTCATTGTTTTTTTAAGTTTTTTTTTCTGGGTGTCTGTGTGTGTGTGTGTGTGTGTGTTTCTCTGGTAAACCTGGTGATGATCCTCTATATATTTTAATTTTGAAAATGAAGTGGTTTTTGACATTGGCTTCAAAATTTGGAAAGAACATGTAGTTTTACTGCTACAAGAAACTTCTGGTTGAGAAAATAACTTCCTAGAATATGAGTAACATCAATAAAGCAGTTTTAAGTTTTGACTATTTAGGGGATATGACGTTAAATGACTCACCTTATGTGCCTATATGGGTGAAAGATGGGGTCTTGTACCCATATTGTTCTGAGTCCAAGGATGACCGTCTATATCCACTCTGCCATTCTGAGTCTCATTTTAAATATTTGCAACAGTTTTGCTTTAATAGTGATTTTCAAATTAAAATCAAATGTGGGACTAAGGGATCATTTCATAATTTTTCTTATTTGCTGTAGTTGCAAAAAAAAAAACCAATTAGTATTAAATGTCCAAATAGTTTCAAAAAGAAAAGTTAGTTTTAGGTTGAATTTTTTTTTTGTTTAAACTGCAGATGTTTTAAATGGAAAAAGCACTAATTTTCTTTTCTGTGTTAATGTTAAATGTCTCCAAATTGCATGATCAGATGTCAAGGGCCACATTGATTCTTAGGTCTTTGTTTCACCACAAGGTCCAAGTGGCCTAGGCATGAAACTAGTTTTAGCCCTGAGCAAGTAATACAGAGCATTTTATGCTTCAGCATCTATTTCAACCCTTTCTGTGGGTGTTCTATGATGTCTATTACTTCACCTCATTCTTACATTTTAATTTCTTGTTGCTTCATGTCCTAACCTGGTCACCTAGTTGGTTTGAATTTCTGAAATATTCTACTTAAATGCCCAAACTTTGGACCATGATTGCCTAGGCCTACAAATATTCTTGTACTTGACCCCTTTGTCTCTCTGGTTTAGTGTAGACTGAGGTTCTTAGCCCAAAGGGGGCAGGGTAGAGATGAAATCAGAAAGTTAGTCTGAAAATTTGAATGGAAGATATTTCTTTTTCTTCCTTAACCTCTAACTAAAACTTAGCATATCTTTCAATTATGAACATAGCGAACAAATGTTATCCTGAGAATAGATCCGTAGGCTTTACTAGACTGAAATGGGGGTTCATAACACAAAAAAGTTTAAATGTCCCAGGGACTCTATTTAAAATGTCTTTCTACTATGAACTCTATTCATCCAAGTCCTGTTTTAAAGCAAGATATGAAAATGAATTGACTGTGTCAAATTAATTAGTTCTAGTTTAGTGAATTAATTTAAAATGTAAAATTATTTCAGGTACATATATGGGCACTTATGATTCTAATCTGATATATTTTTCAAAATAGAAAATTTATAATTTCTCCAATTCAATTAATCACTTAAACAATTAAACACAAATAGGATGTTGATATGAAAAGATAGGTAAGACACAGAAGATTTTCCAAGGATACTCTAATAGAGAAAAATGGCACAAAAAATATGGTTACAATAGTCATGGTAAAGAACAAGCAGAGGTTCAGAAAAAGTGGTATTAGAAATTTAATGGAGGAGAGATCACTTAAAGCTTGTTGGGGCTTGGGGATCACAAAAGCTCTTGAATTGGGCCTCAAAGAAAGATGAGACTTCAACAAAACTGTTGTTGAGGAGAGTACATCTTAGGCATCAGGTGAATAAAGACCTGGAATATAATGAAATTTAAGTTATCTGGTAATTAATTTCTTACAGATATGCTTATCAAACTCTCAAAATCAGAAAGGACAAGTTAATATCATCTAACTTCATCTTGTAAATAAAGAAACTGAGATCATGGGTAATTTGTTCAAGGTTACAAATCAAAGCCAAGACTAACATTAGTATAGATAGTATAGCTAAAGGTTTATTTAGTGTTTCTGAGTAAAGGAGGGAAAGAGGAAAGGAAAGATTGAAGGGAAACGTTATCTCTCACAAGACTTTTGCATATAATGGGAAACTACAAAAATTCATGCCTATTATTCTTTTTATTGACCATGCCCTAATGTACTAGTAACAACTTTTATTGTACAAAATGTCAAAATGAAAGCAAACAGCAGGTGTTCTAAGTAGCCATTATTTCCACAAAGAAAAAGAAAGTGCTATAGGGATTCTGTGATGTTATTTCTGCTAAATCTAATTTACAAGATGATTGCACTAATTATGGTTGGTTGATTGTATTCATTTCACTCGAAGAATCTGCAAATACAGTTTCTTAAATGGTTCAGGAACCATAACGTTTCTTTGCAAAGTTGAAGGTTTGTTTTATAATTGTTTCCCTCCCCCTCCTTATTACTGCTACTTCTGAAATGCCCAGAGAGACAGTTGCTTAATCTCAAAGATCTTTAGGCAAACTGGTGTGTGGACTTTTTCAGTAAGTTGTGTTTTCAGAAAATACATCCAAAAGTCTTTCCAAAGTCCCCCTTTGGCATTACACTTTCCTCTTCTGTTTGCTCTATTGATGTACAGAGAGTCACAGAACATTAAAGCTGTAATGGATTTTAGTGCTAATATAGTGCAACCTTCTCACTTTACAGATGAAGAAACTGAGGCCCCCAAGATTAAGTTACTTGTTCAAGGTCACATAGAAGAGCCAGAATTAGAATCCATATCTTCTGCCACCAGAGTTGTACCATTCTACCATTCTGGACACCATCTTCCTCTTATTAATTCTTCATACACTTGACTACAGGTATTGCTCACATCTCAGACTATTATTTCCCAGAATAAACAATTCCATCACTAGTCTAACTTTGACAGAAAAGAAATTAAGTCCTTACTTTCACATTGCATGTACACATGCAGATTTCAATAATAAAATAGCTCTATCAAACTCAGGAACAGTAATTTATAACACCTCTCTTATAAGAACATCTGATTTTCCCCCCTTATTTATCCTCATATGAATTTAGCAGATTCTACTTTTCATTGATTATTCATGTCCGTGTCTTGATAGACTGTCCTTTGTAGACTTGCCCTCAATTTCATGAGGCAAAGGAGGAGTCCTTTCTCATCTTAGTTCTTAAGTATTTAGTAAAGTGATTTGCAGATAGGACATGCTGAATAAATTTTAAATGAATGAGTATTTGAGTGAGCTTGTAGAATGTGAGCCAAGGATCATGTGGCCTTACCTTAGTGAAAGGAGAAATCAGTTAAAAGATTTTGTTTGAAAATTTTTTTTACAATATAATGGTGGTAAGATGGAGGTTTCTGAAGCTTTCCAACAACAGAGACTGATTTAATCTAGATTATATCTTGGGTAGATTTAAAGCTTTTGGGTTTGGAAACAGAACTGTTCTCTTCTATGATATTAAAGCAGGTTGTGTCTGACAGCTTGACTACTTAGTTATTTCCTTCTATCACCAAGGCAATATTTGATCTAGTAGATATGTGTTGATTTCATCTGTGTGTTCATTTGGCAAGGCACTAAGTGAAATCTTAAATGGAAATTTTCAGTTATGAGAGTCAAAAGTCAACTCTTCTGATCATATTATAGTGCATTGCATCTCCTGCCAACTCATCTCATTGCTATAAAAGCACAAAAAAGCGCAAATTCCAATGATTCTTCTCTAGAGCAAAAGAGGATTATATTGGGAGCTAATGATGAGACATTTATTTTATGGTGACTTAAGGTTTTAATGTTTCACTTTCATTTTTACAGTGTCAAGATACTGTGTGAAAAAATTCCCTTTCCTACCTGCCAGGTTGTATGATATGTGTGGCATACTAGTCACTTTATAAAACCTAGGGAAAATGTTATGCCACTCTTCAAATGATGTTAAGAATCACATGTTGTATGCTGTTGTGTGAATAACTGTTGAAATTTTTTTTAATCACTTTTTCAATTAATAAAGAATTGGAAACTTGTGCCAAAATGTCTATAAGAGATAACTTCAAAATTCTCAGTGCAATTTTAAGCTATAAAACCTTAAAGCTATGCTAAGACTCTTGAACACACTGTGTAATAGGCAAAATGAAGATAGTTCTTAATGTCAGTTGGGCAGTTAGACTATTCACTAGTTTCTTGAAGGCCTAAATTCACTAGAGTATATAAGGTTTCTGTGTGTATGTGTGTGTGAGCACCTAAAACAACATGATACATATGTATTGAAATTTTTTTTACCTAAATTATGTTACTGAAATAGGGTAGAAAAATATTTCCTAGTGAATCACAAGTTCAATGAAATAATAGTATTGATTATGTATATAACATTGTACAAATTTCCATATGAAATATACATGGCATATTTGTAGAGAGAAATCTAGAACAAGTGAGCCATACTTAAAAAGTACTTTTTAGGAGCACAAGATGACTGTTTCCTTCAAACCTCTCTAAACGTAGACAAGATGGAGACATATGCAACAACCTTAGGTGAAGAAAAAATTCTCAGCTAGAGATCATAGATTTAAAGCTAAAGTACCCCAACCTCCTCCTTACAAATGAGGGAACTGAGGCTGTTGGAGGTTAATTGGCTTATCCAAGATGACAGAAATAGTATGCATCCTTTGAACCTGGATCTTCTAACTACAAAAACCAGTGCTCCATCCAGTGTGCCACAATGTTTTGAGAGGTCTTTGCAAAGAAGAATGTAGAATACTGCATAGCAAATAAATGGGGAGTTATATGAAATCAAAGGTGTTAGAAAACAGGGGAATGGAACACTGATAGTATAAGAGAAAGGGATGATATTATAAACTAAGCTTGGAGCTTAAGAAATGTTGATAAGGTATGAAATTAGCCTACTAATTTTAACAGTTTTTTTAAGGGCAGAGAATAACTTGCCAAAGGCTATATAATTCAATTTACTAGGAAAGTCAGGGTTAGAACCTAAATTTCTTATGTTTCTTCAATGCTCAATTTTCTATATGTTAATATCATCCATATTTTAAGAGCAAAGGCATTTAAGTGGGAGAAACTCAAAGAAAAGAGGGGATTAAAGTAGTAAATGTAGAACATTGACCAGTGAGAATTTGCAGTACACATGTTGAAAGGGGAGATTACAAAATAAATTGGACAATAAAAATGCAGGAAGGCTGAAAAAAAGGAGTTGGGGATTTAGATGTCTTTTTTTCTTTTTTTTTCTTCAGGATGTCTGTTACCTTTTCCCAATATTTTAGTTTTGGGTTTATTCCACTGATATGTACCTTTTCTCATATACCTAGTGTGCAGGGTGTAAAGATCCTACCCCAAAATAGCTACACAGAGATCTCTCCAGGTGAAAGCAGAAAGGTTTCTTTATTAGAATCTCACGAGAAGCAGGCAGTCCACACCACTGGAAATGTCCAGAGGAGGATGCCAGTGTACAGAAGCAGAAGGCTGGTTTAAATAAAGAAACATTACAAAGCTCCTTCCCCCCACCCACCCATGCAAAGCTCTTATCTTTGATTGGTACTTGCAGTTACTTTTCCCTTATTTGGCAGGTGGGGTCATAGAAAGAAGGTCTCAAGCAGAAGATTTTCACAGTATACCTAAGGTTTCAGATAAGTCCAATATGGCTGATGGGAGGATAGGCTTGATTGTTTCAGGCAGTGCCAAGTCTGGGAGCTAGACTGATTAGGGATTCAGGAGGTACCATATTGGGAGGGAGTTTTCTCTCTGATTATGTTGTTCAAGGTTTTTAGGTGCAGCTGGTCACTTAGAACAAAGAAGATATACATTTCTCTAAAAGTTTGTTTATAGAATGCTTTTGAATGATTCCTGGGTACTGTTATCTAGGCAGACTTGAAAAGACTTTCAGGCTGGGGGAAGGGAAGAAGCAGAGTTGATGCCTCTATGGCAGGGAGGGGGGGAGTGTGACTTTACAACTTAATTGCACAGGCTTATTACAAACTGATGTTACATACACAGGTACCCAAACACAAGTGAGATTTTACAAACTGAGGTTTCAAACAAAAGCATCCCAGACCCCATCATTCCCCCCAACAAACAGATGGGACCCAGATTCATTTAGGGACAAGAGACAAAGGTCTCAGCTTCCCAAGCTGCTTCATGCTGAGACAGGTGGTAGAGCTGTCACTGCCTCACAGGGGTCCATCAGTCAAGGGCAGGAGGCTGTCCCCAATGTCTGGAACTTGGCAGACACCAAATCCAAAGGGTATTGGGTAGTGACTTCAGGCAGTGGTTGGCATTCAATCTGAGCCATCATCTGCAAGTGGAGGGTGCTGAGCCTAGAAGAGATAAATCTGGCAAAGAGAGTAAACAAACAAGAGCCCAAAAAGAAATAAGAGAAAAATGACCAGAAGTGGAGTCCTTTATATTTCTTCATGCTCCATAGACTAGATACCTCACAAGCTATAAGTCTTCACTAACATAACTGTAGACCTTAAACGAAAGAGGTTTCTGACTAGAACCTCACCACTGAATAGTAGATATACATCACAAACCTTGTCTATCCTCTGATTATATTCACTTTAGAAGAGAGAGATACTTCAGAAATTGAATCTTTTACTTATATACTCAGTTACAAATGTTAACTTTTGCTTAGTTCATGGAATAGCTACAAATTCATATTGAAACAGCAAGATGTGTTTTGCTTTACAACTCATTACATCAATTTGGCAATAATGCAACTGAAAACTTTGTAGTCCTTTCAAAACATCTTTTCTAACAGTAAGTGTGACAGTCTCTTCTGAGAGACCATACTCTTTATTCCACACAGAACTTTAGCAGATAGTTCACCTGAGAAACAACTCTGTCCAACACACCTAGTGTGAAGTATGAAATTGTATTTGAAGCAAGTTCTTGTATCTGCACATGGAAGAAGGAGGGATCATGCAAATAACATATGTATAATTTGCTTTAAGATTCATGTTACATTTTCATCACATCTCTTTCAAATAGGTAATGCAAGTATTATTATTCACATTTTATTGTCGAGGTAGCTGAAGCTGGGAATTATTGATTTAGAGGTTTTGTGGTTTAAACATTTTGATGATAGAAGTCAGAAGTAGACTTTTATATAAAGACAAATCTCAAATTCCATCTGCTAATTCAGAAAGTCCAGTAGTAGAGAATCACATTTTTTAAGATAATATTGAAAAATGGAAACAGCACAAAAATGACATAATACAGATAATGGAAATATGAAGGATTGCTTAAAATTAGATGTAAAAATACAAAAGGGGGAATTTACACATATTTATCATTCCTCTGGGTACATGCTTGTAATTCATATGCAATGGAATGTTAGATTCTCAGAGAGCTGCTGTCTACTTCTCCCTTTAGTATTTTACAAGACTTCCTTGAGCGGTTATGGCTTTGAATACCATTGATCACAAGCTCCCATTTAGTATGCTTCCCCAAACCCTCAATAAATCAATCAATTGACATCGACTAATTTTTTACTTAGGGATATTTTCTAAGGAAGTATGACACAGATAGAAGTTATAGAAATATCTCCCAAACATGTGGTTTACTCTGAATATACTTATCCTCTGAGACATGCAGACTCAAATGTATAGTAAAAATGTATCAAGGTACCCTCATAAGGAGCATTAGGGATAGCTTGCAACTATAAGCTTTAGGAATTTTTTTTTCTTTACAGAGGGCCCAACAATTTTTTTCTTGAGGTGAGATTATAGTGAATGAGTAGGTACCTTTCTCAAGTTACCTGGCCCCTCCTCAGCTGACAGGTGAAGCCACTATTCAATTGAATAAAGCAGATTGCCTCCTCTCCTCTAGTCCCTATAACTGACATTAGTTCTATTCACTCAAAAGCCCTGGCTTTGCTTCTACTAACTCAATCCTTCTAGGCCCTAAACCAATTTTAAGGCTTTTTATTCATCACATAGTATGAATGTCTGAGTTATCCGTGGTTAGAAGTAAGCTCTTCCGAAGTTAAGAATGTTGGGTTAGATTTCCCAGGCAGTGAACATCTTCACATGCTCTTTATAACCCCACAGTATGTTTGTGACTGATCATGTTCTAAGATCTAGGCCCTGGCCTTCCACATATAGAATAAAAACTGATTAATCTAACTAGTAGTTCTAAAACATTTTATAGTAGCAAGGCCCTAAATTTTATACAAAATCCTAGCAGAACCCTTGTGGTGAAGTACTGAAAGTTTTTTTTTTTATTTTCAGTACCTTCTACTAATTGTACTAAATAGCATGAATTCTTTTTAAATAGCTAAACATTTTGCAATAAATATTATACATTTAAAGTGATGCAGTTTATCTAATGATATAATAGTGAATTATCATTGGAGATAATATTGAATATGATAGTTCATCCTGTAACATGCTTAAAATAGTTTCCATTTATTTTTTATTTTCTTTTTACTATTTTGTGTTAGTGTTTTGGGGAATGGTTTCACTGTTCACATAGCTATTTTAACTCTCCACTAATTACCTATGCAACCTTCAGTCTGAGACAAGAAACTCTAATTTAAAAAGAAATTTCCCAGTCTGAGTTAACTTGTTAACACATTTTGATAAATAGCATATTTTGGAGACTAGGGCTTAGATAAGGAGCATTCTATTAAGTTCTATTGAGTCCTTTGCTCTGCTAACTTTGTATCCCTGATCCCTGATGTTTTTCTCCATACTCTCTATAACCCAATGGCCTGGAGACCAAGGTCCAAGAGCTCGAAGCTTTAGAAACCTAAGTCAATGCTGTAAGAATTTCCCCCCATCAACAAATCACAGTTTGCAAATATTTAAAGCATAAATTTGTAAGTGGACATAACATATAATATCTCGTATCTCCAAATGGAGTCATTTTGGAGTCAGGGCTAGCTTTCTTCTGTTTGATGTTAACATTTGCTTTCCTTAAATAACTCATTTTGAGAGCATTCACTGCTAGAAAGCTGAACATTCAAGGGAAAATGGTTAAGCAAGCCAGATCAAATTTACTGTTCTACCTAAAACCATGCAAGCCTTCAACAAAATGAATTTATTTCCTTCACATCATCCTTTCCAAAGTATGAGTTTTGCTTTTAAATCTACTGTTTTATTTACAAATTAATCTCTGTAGTATTGCTGAAAGCAGAGCTATTTTCCTCTTTTAAAAATGTTAATTCACACAGCCTATTAGGATCGCAGAAAAGCAAATGAATTTAAGATAGTGATGTCTATATTTGTGTTCTTAGGCATTCATAATTTAGTCACTGAACTATGTTTATAGATACTCATTTCATTATAGCTATTTATTGAACTCTTTTTCTTGTCTTTTAAAATAACTTTATTCTACAGGACTATAGATAAAGAATATTAGGAAAAACAAAGATATTTTACAAATAAAATGACTAAGAATTTAAATGCACACACACACATACACACATGTATACACTCTTCTAAGTTTAACCCCTAGGGAGCCTGCTGGTCAGGCTGAACAATGCTGTTCAGTAATAAAGATGAAGTATAGTCATACCCAGGATATTCCCAGTGTTTATTGGAACCATGATTCATGGAGGATGAGTTGAAAGATGACAGATCAGGGCTAAAGAAATTAGAAAGCTTTTGGGGGTGAGGGCAGAGAATAATCAAATAGAGCAAACCAAAAATGTTCCATTTAACAGAAGCTGCTGGTGAAAACTAAGCTAAAACTTTGTGAGGTCTGAAAATTGTTTTTCAGTTTGGAAGCTGTGCATACTCTGTGTTACTGTCCATTGGAGGCATTTAGCCTTTACAAAACCAGCACCTCCTCTTTTCTATAGAGTATATTTATATTGCTAGCTAATCCCTTCCCTAACTTAAAAAATATTTACATGATTTAGTGTTTCCACTCTTCTAGACAGTTTGGACATACATATCTTTCTGTTTAACAAGCTTACTTAACCTTTCTGTTTAACAAGTTTACTTAAAGTT
>JAQQSW010021101.1:0-10724 GCA_028646575.1 Pseudocheirus occidentalis | reverse complement strand
AGCCTCTCACAATTTGCCCACCATGGAGATGTCCTGTGTAATTACACAGGTACAGCCTGTATTGAATTGCTGCTCCGCCCAGTGGGAGTGGGTGACAGGGGAAGAATTGCAAGAATCTAGTATTTAATGCTATACAATCAAAGGCAACTGGGAAATAATACATTCAGGGACGGGGGCTCCCCCCTGCCCTGCTAGAAAGATAGAGGGGTGTTGGAGGAGGGCATGGAGGGGAGCAGATTGTGGGAGGGGCCTTGCAGTGGGATCGGTGTTCTGGGCTGGGGGATGGGGGCAGGAGGGGGAGAGAATCTGTAGCTCAAAGCCTTGTGGAGGTGAATGATGTAACCAAGAAAATAAATTAAAATTAAAAATTAAAAAAAAAGAGAATTGGAGAGTCAAGACTAGAGGTCAGCAGAGAAATTAGGGCAGGATTAAATAGATCTGAGAATTATAAGTATAGAAATCATCACTGAAACCCAATGATGAGATCACCAAGTAAAACAGTAAAATATTAAAAAGGTAAAGAGAAGACAGCCCACGTCAGAGCCCTGTGTACTCCCTATGCTTAATAGGTATGATTTGAAAAAAGAACCATGAAAGAAGATCTGTACCAGACAGGTAAGAGAATCAGGAGACAGTGACATCCTGAAAACCTAGAGAGCAGAGAATATCAGGGAGAAGAGGGTCACTGACAATCAGAGTTTACAGGGGGGTCAAGAATGATGAGAATTGATCAAAGGCCAGTGTATTTGACAAATAAGAGATCGTTAATAACTTTGGAGAGAACAATTTCATTTGAATGATGAAGTTGGAAGCCAGACTATAGAAAGTTAAGAAGAGGGTGAGAGGAAAGGAAGTAGAGACACTTAGATGAAATCCCTACCTACAGTAGGAGAAGCTAAGAGCACCTTGCCTGGCCTGGCCATTGGTCACAGATCCTCCCACACAGCTCACAGCTCACAGCTCTAGAAATGAGGTGCCAACCACCAATATTCCCCCATACAGTCTTCTCTCCTCAACTTATGTAACAACTGTTTTTCTATATTCACAGAGAGACTCCCTTGACGGACAGATCATTGTATCTCTCTGTGAAAATGGCATTATCTCCTGAACTCAACTCATGCCTTTTGAATATAAGAACTAATGACAGTGACCCCATTTATAGCCAAGATCCTTAAAGCTTCACTGTAACTCTGATGTCCTTCCTACTCCTCTCAGCCTGAGGCAGTGTACCATGCTGGAAGGAACACTGAATTTGGAATCAGGGGACATGACCTCAAATCTAAGATCCAATATTTTCTACTCTTGTGATCTTGTTCAAGTTACTTCAAATCCCCAAATCCTAGCTTCCTCATCTTTAAAAAAGAAGGTAGGAAGAGGGAGTACATTGTACTTATTTATCTCTAGGGGCCTTCTGGGCTCTAGATCAATTCCTCCCCACACCCCCAAAAAAACAACTACTCCCAGTTAATCCTGTAACTGTTAGCAAACCCCAATTATTTCTCAATTTACCTTACGTAGATACTGGGATAGAATTAGTCATATCACCCCAATCATCATTGACGATTTGTTCTCAGCAGCTAGGGCCTTGTTTACAATTATTTTAACTGCAAGGAGAGAGGTCGGAGCTAAGAATCTTCTTTCAGATCAAACACAGTTACACAAATCAAAAGCATTCTTAGGAGGTGATAGAAAAACATGTTAAGATCTGTGGTTTCTTAAATGAGGCAGATAGTTTTCCAGTGTACTATAACTTCTTCTATAAATGTATGGTGAAGTGACAAGTGGAGTCTTAATTAGCTGAATAATTCTAGCCCTAAAACCTATATTGCAAAGATAGAAGATCAGCATAACACAAGCAAAATGCTTTGTAAACTTTAAAGTGCTTTGTAAACAGTCTATCATCATCATTATTGTTATTATTATAAATGTCTACATTGATCTAATTTTTAATATAATTACTCAATTATCCATTTCATTTTGCCAAGTTGATATAGATATGGAATCCAAATTATTGTTTTGGGGAAAACTTGCCATTCATTTCTATGAGCTAACGAGGCCTGGAGTTAAAGAGTGAGAGTGACAGGTGGTATCAAGTCAGTCAGTCTGCAAGAATTAGACTAGATCATTCAGCAGGGGAGAATTGGTGGGCACCTCAAGACCAGGTAAAACCCAAGTTGGGGGGCGGGGGGTAAATCCAGCTAATTTCTCTGATCTACCTGATTACATATCAGGCTTCCCCAAATGGCAGATTCATAAAATCACAGACTCTGAGAGTAAGAAGGGATCTCAGCAGTCATCTAATCCAACCCATTCATGAGAGGAATTCCCACTAACACGTAACTGAGAAGTGGTCATCAACCTCTGCTTGAAAACCTCCAAGGAATAGAAACTATTATAACTAAGCAGGTTATTGTACCTTTGGAACAATTCTATTTGTTAGAAAGTTTCTACTGATTTCTAGCCTAAGTTTGCCTCTTTGCAACTTACATTCAAATTCACAGCTCCTAGTTCCACCATCTAGAGCCAAGAAAAACAAATCTAGTACCTTTTCCACATGACAACCCTTCAAATAATTTAAGACAGCTCTCATGCCCACGCCAATCTTTTCCCCAGGTTAAACATGCCCAGTTCCTTCAAACAAGCCTCATATGGCACAGACTCAGAGACCTTCATTTTCCTAGTTGCCCTCCTCTGAACGCTTTCCAGCTTATCCATGTTCTGCTTAAATATCTATTAACTTTTGTCATAAGATTTTTTGTACTCTTTTTATCACTCATTATTATTTCAGGGTTCACAGCTGCCCTTCCCTTTTTAGGAGGTTATTTGACTGGCTGAAACCTGTCCCATGGGATGCTAAAATTAAGTGAAAGTCCCCAGACATTCCTGAGATAAAAAGCCAAAAGGGAGTATAAAGGAATTTATTACATCTGCAATTTTAGTCAAGGCTTCTCAAGTGATTTAACTTTCTTTATTTGGGCTGTGAAAGGATCCCGACCAGCTCTCACCCAGTGGTTAACTTTTGCTCTCAATTAGCTCATGGTAAAATCTCCAGATGTAGCCTTGTGGTGTAAATCTTACAAACCTCACTTTAATGTATAACTTGCTTTGGTTGATCTATAAATGCCAAACTTAGTCTGTTGAATCTCTCTGGCCTTGAAAAATATGAGAGATTGCCTCCTCTTTAGCATGAGTATTTGATTTAAATATGTATGCATACACATATGTGTGTATGTGTGTATACATATACATACATTTATATATGCATATAAATGCATTTTCTGTCTCATTTGAAAACTATATAAGGCTTTGCTAAAACCCAGGGTTCAGAGTTATTTTTTTCTGAGCTCTGAACCTATGTTTCCACATAATAAAACCAAGGTTTAACTTCTAGGATCTCTACATTAGGATAGTGTCATTCATCATCAATTACCTTCACAAGAACTCAGTAGGAATTTTTTTTTCCTGTATCACTTCGAACTCCATTTTCAGTATATGTCCCCTCTCTCCATGGCATATTGCTCATTGCTTTTTCTTTAAGAGTCAGAATATCTGAGTTTAGTTCTTGGTCCTGCCATTTACTATCTATGGGACCTGGAGCAACTCACATTACCTCTTAACCTCAGCTCTCTTCTGTATAACCTAGGGATAGCAATACTTGTACTAACTATCTCAGAGCTTTTGTTGCAAAAGTATTTTGGGTTTTTGCTTTTTGCTGGGTTTTTGTTTGTTTGTTTTTTGAGTTTTGGGGGTTTTTTTGCTTTTTGGAGGGGAGAAGGCAGGGTAATTAGGGTTAAGTGACTTGCCCAAGGTCACATGGCTAGTTTTGTGTTAAGTGTCTGAGGCCAAATTTGAACTCAGGTCCTCCTGACCACAGGGCCAGTGCTCTCTTCACTGCGCCACCTAGTCTCCCCACAAAAGTGTTTTAGAAATTACAGAGTGGCATATAAATATGAGTTATTCTGTTTTCCCATTGAACTCCATCACTCAGTTTCTGCTAGCCCCACATGCTAATTTGCCTGGGGTGATTTGATCACGAGAGCCTGAAAACTTCAGCTTTATTCTAATGTGACTCTTCTTTCTGCCTACTGACTACACATCCCAGGATCTCTCTTAGGGAATTCTCAACCAGTGACCCATCACTGTGTGATATCAGCCTACCCCTTCAGGATACATCTACCAGGTTATAATTGCAGAATTTCTAGTAAGGCTAGTGCTTATCCCCAGCTAATGGAGCTGACCACCATGCCTCATCAGTCTACAGTCAAAAAAAAATCACCAAGCATTTATCAAGCATGTTGTCATAGGCACTACTTAATGATTACCAAAGAAAAAGAAGACACTTTCTAGTCTTGAATAGCTGACAGTCTGAGTAGGGAAACAAGACTTCACAAATGTGTCCTAGGGGCTCTCCTCACCAAAAAGCCTCCTGAAAGCTACCTCAGTTCAAGGTATATTTGTGCTCAGAATCTATTCAAAAATCACAGTTCACAAGCCTTAACTGGTTCTTTTACCAGATCAACCAGAAGATAACTAGTTCCAAGCATTTAATAAAGTAGCGTAGAATAATAAACCCAAAGGAAAATTTATACCCTGCCTCATACCACTCTCACAGATTCTCATGCCAATGCTAGGAGAGGGAACACACTTGAAAAACATATATGGCCGTAGGACTTATGTTGAAGAAGAGCTCACACATTGGAACATGTATGTGAGAGGGTATCTGCATAAGGTACATACATAACCAGGACAACTCATTCTCTACAGCATCTGCTATTTTGGAGTACCTCTCCATCTCTGACATAATCACAGAGCCACAAATGTCAACTGCTGCACAGATGTTGTCATTGAACTATAGACTTATGTACTGGGCTTCTGGGCTATACTTCTAGGTTATTCTCTGTTCTCTGTTACTATCTCTTGGTCCTCCACAGCTGGGCTTCCCTCTATCAATCTGCCTCTGATTTCTCCTTCCATTTTCTGGTTTTTTCATGATGTGGTATTCTCTTCTTTTAGGGAAACTCTTTTAGCTCATAGTGTCAGGGACATTCTTAACTCATTTGATTCAGAACAAAGCCAAAGTCAGCCATTAAAGCCCTCAGACAATAAATCCCTTTTTTGAACTATTTTATTTTTGCTTCAGCTACTATTCTTGATCCTAATCTACTATATGATTCATGGAGAAAAAATCTGCCCCATCATACTACTCATAGTATGTGGAAATCTCACCTCAAGAACAAGACAGGGAGAAGCTGCTTGGAACTGGGACCTTTGTTTTACTTCCCTCCCAGTAATAAGGCTACTAAGAGGCAATCTGGAATGATAGATAGTCATGGAAGTCAAGAAGGCCTGAGGTCAAGTTCTACTTCTGATACATACCAGCTGTATAACCATAGGTCATTTAACTTGTCAAACCCTCAGAAAACTAAGACTATATGTTATGGACAAGTTGCCCATATGCATTGGTGGAAGGAATTTCCACACCAGAAGTTCTATACAAATGAAATTTCTGGTCCAAGTCCAACACAGACCCTCTCCTCTCTACACAGACATAAAAGAACACTGAAGTCTAAGCAAATCCATAACAATGTAGAATGCAGTGGATTCCCAAGTGCTAAGAGAACAGAAAGGAAGGATAAGTGTGCTATGGGGGTTAGTAAAAAAGGCATCTTGGAGGAATTATAAGATGAGACTTGATGGAAACAATGGGTGACAACTGGCCAAACTCCTCTTGACAGGATGTATTCTATCAGCCAGAAGCTCAGTCAGACTGTTTTCATTTCATTATCCAAGCCAGTTCACAGGGGAAACAGGAGGAAAATGGATCAGTGAAAGCAGTTGCTTTTTTCTTTTAATAGTTTCAGATGAAAGCCTGCTGTGCCCACATTCTCCATGTGATGTTGGTAATAAAGAAGAAACTCTCAGAGCAGCAAGTTTTTAAAAAATGAAAGAAAAAAAAGAAAATAACCATTTTTTGACAATCATCCAAAAGAGGTTTTGCTTCTCGGCACTCCCAATTTTCAGGGTGGAGTGTGTCAAGGACAGGAAATGTCATGGGTAATGAGCTAATAAAATTGAGCTTGATAATCACAGATGCCGAGCACGCCTAGTTAACTGCTGCTGCCAGGGCTAGGGGAAACATCTTTTGGACCTGAGCAATGGTGCCCTTAGTGACTTGACCTTTCTCCTCATCAGCAAACTTCTTCCACAGCCTGGCTGGGAAACAGAAGTATAAACCAGCACATTCAGTGCAATGCTTTATATGCCCCAAGGTGCTCTTTGGAGTACTATTATCTCATATGAGCTTCACAAGAATTTTGTGGGATTGATGAGACAAGCTCTATTATTCCTGTTTTACAGAGGAAGAAACTGAGTTGCGGAAAAACTAAGCAACTTCATCAACATCACATTGAAAAGGCACAGCTAGATGGTACAGTGAATAGAGCATAGGCCCAGAGTCAGGAGGACCTGAGTTCAAATCCAACCTCAGACACATGACACACTAATTCTGTGACCTTGGCCAAGTCACTTAACCCCAATTGCCCTGCCTTCCCCCCTCAAAAAAACAAACAAAAAAAGATCGCATAAAAAATCAGTGATGTGTACAACCTATATTGAATTGCTTGTCTTCCCAGTGGGGGTGGGTGAGGAGAGAAGAAGGGAAAGAATTTGGAAATCAAAGTTTTAAAAACAAATGTTTAAAAAAATTGCTTTTTACATGCAACTGGGAAATAAGATATACAGGCATGGGGGCATAGAAATCCCTCTTTCCCTACTAGAAAGTTAGGCAGGGTATAAGGGAAGATATAAGAGATAGCATATCTGAGGAAGGGGTATTCGGTAGGCTCACATCTTGGGGTGGGGTAGGTGAAAGACGGGGAGAAAATTTGTAACTCAAAATCTTGTGGAAATGAATGTTGAAAACTAAAAATAAATAAATAAATAGATAGATAGATAGATAGATAGATAAATAGATAAATAAATGAATGAATAAATAAGTAAAGGATTGAGTAAAAAAAAATCAGTGATGGAAACAAGTCTAAAACCTAGATCCCTTGTTTGGACCAGTGCTTCTGCCATACCATAATGCCAACAAATAAAGTTGTCATTACTTGACTGATGTTTAATGTGAAGGTAATTGTAGATCCTATATTCATGCCACCATGGGGGTGGGGGAAAAGGGAAGGAAGAGGGAGAGAAAATTTAAAACTCAAGGGTCTGTGGAACTGAATGTTGTAAACCAAAAGTAAATAAACAGATTTTTATTTAAAAAAAAATTAAGTTGTCATTGGTCCAAAAGGAAGACTTCAGGTGAACCCTTCAACTCTTTTGTTACAGGGCAGTCAGAGGATAGCCACGGCTAGTGATGGATGATACGTTATAACTATAGGCTATTAGGGTGTGCAACAATACTCATCCTTCTTGACATCTGGATTTTTAAAAATCCTTTTATCTAGTTTTTACTGAGTGTTTACAGCATGCAAAACACTAAAGGGAATGCAGAGACATATAAAACACAGTTCCTGCCCTTGTGGATTTGGGTCTAATTAGGAGAAAGACAAGACAGACATAAACATAAGATTTAAATAACAGTTTGAGACAACAGAATAATAGAAGCTACAAAATACAGCACATGATTAATTGCCAAATTAAAAGTATAGACCATAAGAATTATAGGAATTCAGAGCAAAGAGAGGTCATTTCAGAATCAGGTAGTCAGGGAGAACTTCACAGAGAAAGTGGGAGTCTTGGAGAAAAGGTAAGATTTTTTTAAATGAGAAGGAGTAGGAAAGGTTACATGTAGAATACCATAAGTGGAAGCCAAGAGGCAGGAAAGTGTTTTGTATACTAAGAAAATAGTGAGTCTGTTGGTCCAACTGGAACAGAAAGTGTCTCTAGGGAAAGAAAAGGAAACCAGATTAGAAACTAGTGTCAGATTGTGGATAACCTTGAATATCAAGCCAAGGATCTTTGGCTCTATTTTGTGAGGAGTCATTAAAATTTTTGTGCAATGGAATGTCATCATGAAAGTGGTGCTTTAGGAAGACAGATTTAATAGAAATTTGTAAGGGGGAGACCATTTAGGAGTAGGTTACAAAAACATCAGCATGAGATGATATGGGATAGACTGGAAAATGGCTGTTACCAAAGAACCAGAAGCTCACTCATTCACTTCCATTCCCCAAGCATATGAATCACGTTCCCTTCTCCATGGTTAATGCTTAAGTTTGCTAAGGTTCCATATCCCATATCAATTGGATGATCACACAACCTTTGGGGTCAAGCCTCAGAGTCCTTACAATGGATCCCATTGGGGTCCTGTAAGAGTTCCCCAAGGGGCTACAGACCTAATTAGAAAGCCACTGCCCTAGGCCACAGGCATCTTTCTCTAAGCAGTAATGGAGAGCACAGCAAAAGAATGCTTAGAATGGTATAGGTTTAATCCAGGAAGATTTTTTCAAAAGGAGGCTCTAACTGCTGGTCATATAATCTCATTCTTTTTCAGGGTCTATACTTGTGATTGCCAACCCCTGACTTTGCTGTCAAAATTAATAAATTTTCATTCAATTTCAAAATAAATTTATTTTACAATTTTTTGTCAGGGAGAGGGAAACGAGGAGCACAGGGAAATGAGGCCAAAGTCAATAATGACAGTCTCACCCCCAAAAAGGCTGAGAATCAATCATCTACATGAAAATAAAATTCCAGAGGAAAAATGAGAAATTCATTTAGCCATTGAGTTGTTTAACTTAGGGGATTTCAAACATCAGGATTTTTTCTTAATCTGCTGTTTTTATTTTCACTCTTAGTTTTCACCCAGATTTTATAGATGAAATTTGATAGAATTTTAGAAACAGCAGCAACTCTAGAGATCATCTAACCCAGTGCCCTTGTTTTATTTATAGATGAAAAAACGGAAAACCAAAGACTACAGGATTCAGAACTGGAAGGGACCTTTTGAGATTATATAGTCCAATATTTTTATTTTACAGATTAGGAAACTGAGGCCCAAGAAATTAAAATGATTTGCTTCAAGTCATAGAGTAAGTAACCGAGACAACAGTACTACAGAACTGAATGTTCTTTCCAGTAGACCTCAGCATTCACTTGGTGTTTTAGAAAGAACTATTATAGATAGAGAGCTGGGTATACATTTTTTTCACTTGTTTTGAGAATTACAAAAACAGTGCCTAACATCTCTCAGAAGTCCTATGAAACAATTAGTCTGTATTCCCATTAGCAAAGTACTTTCACACTATGAATAATCTTTTTTGAGAGGACCTAAATTATTGTAACCTTGCAACTAAAATGTATTTTTATTATGCTCTCTCAACCCTTTCTTCTTCATCCTTGTGAAAATGTTGCTTCCTTAGATGAATAACTGGAGTGGGTTCAGAGGACCGGATGAATCAAAGCAGGCCAATTTTCTCCTCTATAAAATAGTGTTTGGTCTCAGAGTTGTTATTCTGAATGAAAGGCAAGAAAGGCCCACTTTTAAGAGGGCTGACAAATAAATGTCTATCACCTAACGTGCTGCTACCACAAAGAAGGTGAAGAATCTCCAGTATGCTGAAATCTTCTTAGGAAGATTTTCCAAATGTTAAGAGCTATAACTAAGGATTCTGCTACTCGGGGTAAATACCACAAAATACTTCCTAAAGCAAGAAGCAAAAAAAAAAAGTCTTTAAAATTTTTTTAATACTAATTCATCTGGAGTGAGCAAAAACCTAAGGGAGTGACTTCAGGTTCTAGGATGCCTGACTCTTCTGAAGAGAAAGACATCCTGGGATATTTGAAAGTCACTCCTGGGGAGACTACCGCTTGGGTAGAGAGCAAGGCAGTGCTGGGCCAGGGAAAAATTCTCTTGGGTTCAACCATGGTATTCAGGGAGAAAATGCAATCTAGTAGCTTCTTGTTTTAACTACATGCTCAGTTGTTTCTATATGATGAAAAAAGCATAAATTCCATCAGTAGCCTCTAAATTTCAGTGCCTGGTCAAATCCCTCACCTCCCCACCTAAGCACTGCCAGGAGTTTTGAGTCATTGTCCTTCATGTCACAGTAGTAGCTTATTAAAAAAAATACTATTATTTTTTGGAGTCAGAGTTAAGTGACTTGCCCAGGGTCACATGGCTAGTAAATGTCTAGAGCTGGATTTGAACCCAGGTCTCCTGACTCCAGGGCCAGTATTCTATCTGCTGCTCCACCTAGCTGTCCCAAAAGAATTATTTTTAATGAAGAAAAACACTATGGGAATAAATTAGCTTGGTCACATATGTCTATGATAATAATAGAATAAAATAAACATGCATTAAGTGCCTACTATGTACCAGATACTGTGCTAAGCACCGAAGACACAAATAAAAGAGAAAAATGGTCCCTGTCCTCAAGGAGCTTAGAATCTAAAGGGTGAAGGAAAGGAACCTTTGAAAGGAAAGCAGAAAGGGGGAAGAGGTAAAAGATGATGGGGTGGCAGTGGTGGTGGTGATAAAAATGACGACAAGGGTGATGGAGTCCATGGCAAGCAGTGCAGGTGATGGGAAATCAAGAGCAGGTTAGGTATCTGCACCCTCTAGGGGCTTCAGGAACGTTTACATCTTCAGTTCAGCCCTCCAGTCAGAGGAGCAAAGTCAACTGAAGATCCTGATAAGGTGTGAGTACCAAAGCTGATGAAATCTCAATGACAAAGAGATGCCTGATGATGAGATTATGAAGGGGGAGGATGGG
>JAQQSW010021100.1:0-10724 GCA_028646575.1 Pseudocheirus occidentalis | reverse complement strand
TATTCTCTTCAGAAAGCTTTTGAGATTCTTTTTCCATTTGGCAAATTCGACTTTTTAAGGCATTCTTCTCCTCATTGGCTTTTTGGGCCTCTTTTGCCATTTGAGTTAATCTATTTTTTAAGGTGTTATTTTCTTCAGTCAGGTTGTTGACTCTTCATGATTTTCTTGCATCATTCTCATTTCTCTTCCCAATTTTTCCTCCACTTCTCTTATTTGGTTTTCAAAATCCTTCTTAAGCTGCTCTATGGGCTGTAGGCAGTCTTCATGTTTCTTGGAAGCTTTTGGTGTAGGAATTCTGACTGTGTTGTCTTCCTCCTGGGTTCATGTGGTGCTTTCCTGGGCTCCCAGTATGCTGCAAAAACACCTTCTTGTCATCCTGCTTGGCTGCCTTCAGTGGGAGCTATAATTTTGTGGGTTATGGAGCTCTAGAATTTGTTTAGAATCATATTTTATAGGTATTTAAGGTGGTTACAGAGGGAACCATGGAGTTCTCCTGCTTCTAAGCAGCCATCTTGACTCTGTCCCCCCAACGACGTCATTAAATACCTGCTATATTCAGGTGGTACAGTGGATAGAGTTCTGGGCCTGAAGGCAGAAAAACCTGAGTTAAATCCAGTCTCATGCACTTACTAGCTGTGTGACCCTGGACATGTCATTGTTAATCCCTATTTGCCTCAGTTTCTTCATTTATAACATGAGTTGGAGAAAGAAATGGGAAACCACTCCAGTATCTCTGCCAAGAAACCTCAAACCTCAAACCTCAAATGAGATCATGAAGAGTCAGATGTAACTGAAAAATAACTGAACAACAACTTTGGGCTAAGTACTAGGTTTACAAAAAAAAAAAGACAAAAAAACAAATGAAAACAATCCCCATTCTCAAGAAACTCACAGTCTAATGGGGGGGGGAGAATTTGCAGATAACTGTGCATGAGTAAGAAACTGTGAGTAAGACTGTGTAGATGGACAAGAGAACATGGAGAGGTAGGAAAGAGATTGGTTGTAGGAGCTGTAAGTTCCAAAGAGTGGACTTTATTTTTTTTCTGGAGGTTGATTGGTCAGTCAATAAGCATTTGCTAAACTCCTATTAGCACTGTGCTAACTGTTAGGTAATGGAGTTAACCATGGAGTTAGTTGGTTTTGTAGGAGATGCTATGGTTAGACCAATGCTTTAGAAAGGTCACTTGGCAGTAGAGGATGGATTGGAGTGGGGAGAGATTTAATGCAGGGAGAAGAACGAGAAAGCAATTTATTGTGATACATAAGGCAAGAGGCAAATCTTTCATCTTCAACTTATAAAAAACCTGGGAATTAAGAAACAAAGAGTGAATATTTGAATAAAAATCAAAGTTGAGGAGTCAGCATGATCAAGAAGACTAAACAACCCACCTGAGGAAAGAAAGGCAATAATTGTAGCAAAGTAAAGTGATTGGGGTACTGGTCTCACTTTCCTTCTGACTCTCCATACAATCAGTTTATTAAAGACGAGTTAAGCCAGACTACTACCCTGGCATTCCAATACTGGTCCTCAAACCAGAGTTTGGCAAGAAAAAGCAGACCAAGAGAGGCAGAAGAGACCTTGTTGTAGCAAAGCAACACAGGTCTGGGGAATCTGATCAGCTGGGGACTTTCCTTGTGTGACAATATTTGTGTTATCTCCTATTAGTTTTCTGTGTTTTCCTGGGCAGTTTTGTCCATTGGGCTGTACTAGAATTACTGGAGGTCTTGAGGCACAAAATCATTGTACCCAGTGATGATATCGTGTCATTTGGTCAGCACTATGTATAGTCTCGACATTACCCTCTAAAATCTGTCCTATCCTGCAAGCTGTGCAGAGGTCATGGGAACCTTACACTCAGAAATTCTGGGTCCATGACAACAGCTCTGAACTAAAGCATGGGTCAATGTTTATCTTTTCCAAACAGTTTACTCATCTCTGCTAACACCCTAAGAGAAAGAGTGCTCAAAGAACAGGAACTTCACCAAGATAAAAACAAAGTCATGTGGAACAGATATTTCTTTCAATGTCCAGGTGTTTATCCTCAAGTCACAACACTTTGTCCAGAGTGTGAAATTCCAAGGGAGAGGAAGTTTGCTTTGGGGCATGATAAGGGCAATTTTCATCCAAAAATCTGGGACTCCAGTTCCCCTGGAGATAAATTCAATTTCACAATTCAACAGAATAAATAAGACTGCCTAAGATTGGTATTTGAGAGTTCTCTACATAGGAAACACAGATTTCAGTGACATATCTCTATTTTAAAAAATTCTTTCTTAGACTCACTGGATTAAAAAGGGAGACAAGGAAGGTCCCAGTGACAAGTCAATCTTGAGTTACTGGGAGCTACCAGTGACTCTTGGGGCCATTGACATGAACAGTAGAGTTGTCAGAGTAAATTACTGGCAAGAATTTAGGGGGCTAATTAATGGTTTAATTGTTATAGAATAGTAGAATCATAAACTTAGGGCTGGAAGGGACCTCAAAAGACTATCCATGTAACAGCTTCATTTTAAGATAAGGAAACTGAGGCCCAGATAAGTTAAATTACTTGACTCTAAAGAGGTACCTTTCACTTCTCTCTCTACTGAGTTGTCTCAGAGATGTTTTGTGACCTACTGGGAGCTGTTTTCTGCTTCAAAATGACCTCTTACGTTGATTTAAGTATGAGTGTTATACCACTCATTTGGTATTAATTGATCTAGGCACTGGTCTTTCATACATGCTTCAATTATTTTGTGTCTGTTGGTCTGTAGAGCACAAAGAGTACAGACTGTGGTCAGAAGACCTGGGGACAAAGCCTGTCCCTGTTTTATAAACCTGCATGAACTTGGACAAGTCACTCAAAACTTCTTGTGCCTCAGTTTCTTCAATTAAAATGAAGAGATTAGACTAGATAACCTCAGAGGTCACTTCCAGATCTAAATGTATGAATTTAGGACTACAAACTCTCTGAGGTGAGCAAATATGTCTTCTCCCATTGGATACCTTAGTGCTTAGTACACATCAGTTAAATAACAGATACTTGAGATACTGGTAGTAGTCAACTTCTTGAAGAATCAGTGATTAAAACAAATAAACCAGTGAGCCTATTTATCCACTGGTACAGAATGCCAGTCCCTCTACACCCTGGGAGACAGACATTATGAGATGGTATGGATACATACATTCATACATACACACATATCCATCTATCTATCCATCCATCCATCCATGTCTGTATTATAAGAGTATCTCATAAATAGTGTGTATTTCGTCATACCATCTCATCTCATAATGTCTATTGCCAGTGTGTAGATATATGTGTATATGTATGTATGTGCATTTTATAAATGCATATATCATATATATGATAGCATTTCTCATACATATACATATATCCATGGACTCTCACGACTATTGCTTGTGCATGCATACCTATATATACACACACAATAAACACATACTTGTATTTGTGTATGTGTGTATATACACACATACGTGCATTTGACTACATCTCACGATTATTGCCACTATGTATATGCATGTGTATATGTACATATATATGCCCACATGTATGTATATATAATACACATTCATGTTGTGGTGTGTGTGTATCATGGCAGCAAGATTTTTGGTCAGGATTAGATACTCAGTTATTTGGTTGACTGACTTATGTCTCAAGGAGGAATTTACATGTAAAAGAATGACATTTTTATTCTACAAATTATCATTTTAAAATATAATATAGGGTTTTTTTGATTAGCACAAATTCATCTTCTATTCTACTCTCTCCCCAATGGCCATGTTAAAAAAAATAGCTCCCTCCATCTGTACTGTAAGTCTATCACCTCTCTATAAAGAGTCAGGTAGTGTGTTTCATCGTGAGTTCTCTAGAATCATGGTTGGTTATTATGTTGATCAGAGCTCCTACCTCTTTCAAAGTTGTTCATCTTTACCGTGTTGCTTTTATTGTGTATAAATTTATATTTCTCTTTCTGCTAACTTCCCTCTGTATCGGTGCATTCAAGTCTTTCTAGGTTTCTCTGAAACTCTCTTTTAGATCAAATGTTGAACATATGGGTTCTTTTCCTCTTTCTTTGGTCTCTTTGGGGGTATAAGCTTAGTAGTGGTATTACTGGATCAAAAGGGATGCTGATATTAATATCAATGAATCTCAGATCCAGGTACACAGTTGGAGCTGTGCACTTGAGTTGAGCATACTTTGCTGGCTCTACTTTCACTTGGTTCAGGGAACAGGAGATATGAAAATAAACAAATGCTAGGTTCACATTGTACTTAGTGCTGGTGCACAATTGTCAGACTGGCACATCTTTTACAATGTTCACAGTGGGAGATTTGGGGAAAAAGCATTTACATAGGATTCTGTAAGGTTTGCTGTCCATCAGTTAGGGATTTCTTTCCTTTTTTCCTTCTGCATTTATTGTGTGTGTCCCTGAATACTGATTTTCTGGAAGAATGCAACCAAAACTTGATGGCTTGTCTGGCTACCCCAAAGTGTATCTGCATGTGATCAATGCTCAAACTCTGTGTTGTTTGAGAGCTAGGACACAGTATGTTCAAGAGGCAATGGCATATCTTGAAGATTCACTCAAGGAGCCATGTATCTGGTTCTTCATGACTGAACTCAATCCTCCATCATCTATAGAAACTACCCAACTATAGGCTTCTCACTTGAGAATTCTTAATCAGACATAAAAACCATAGTCATTCTGCCATTTTTCCTTTCTAAAACTCCTCCCCATATTTTAGGGTGTCTCAAAAGTCTCAGTGCAATTTTAAGAAGCTTAAACTCAGCATATGAGCACAATACAACCACCAATGCCATTAACAATGTTAGTATTATAATCATTCAAACTTACAACTGTAAACTAATTGGCTAAGAATTTTACTACAAGGAACTATTGGGGGTAGGTCTTACAAGTATTATCTTCATTTTACTGATGAAGAAAATGAGACCTAGAGAAATAAAATGATTTGCTCACGCTCCCTCAGATAGTAAGGGTTCAAATTTAGTTCTCCTCATTCTGAGACTTGTACTCTTTCTGCTTCTTCATTTTGTCCAAATAATGAGCTCAAGTCCTGGAGTTTGTCTCAGTAATTGGTGACACTCTTGTGAAATGTTCAGTCTATGGTCACAACTTTGGAACACACAACCACTGGGATAATGACCAAGGCATCAAGACAACCAAAGATCAATAGACAATGGAGGTGGTAAGCAATGGAATGTGTCAAAAAAACAATAAGGAGAAACTTGATTGTAAAACTATATGGAAGTATTAGAGAAAGTGTGAAAGATGTTCTGTGCCCAGAGCTTCATGCTTGTTTGGGAAACAAGACCCATTGTAGGCTAACATTTAGAGAGATAAAATAAAATATGCAAACAATAACAAAGGAGTGGTATAAACAAAAAGCTGGCAGATGTGATGTTCTGGAACCAGTCTCAATTTCTCTATAAGCAACTAGAAAACCAAATGGGTAAAGGCTCTGGATTTAGAGTTAAGAGGACTTGAGTTCAAATTCAGCTTCAGATACTTACTACTAGCTATATGATCCTAACCTTTCAGCCTCAGTTTTCTTATTTGTGAAAAGAGAATTACAATAGTACCTACCTTTGTAGGGTTGTTGTGAGGATCAAATGAAATGAAATATGTGCAGTGCTTTTCCAAACCTTAAAGCACTACATAAGTGCCTGCTGCCACCCTCCTCCTCCTCATCATCTTCCTCCTTGTCATCATCACCATCTTCATCATCAACCTTATCCTCTTCTTCCTCCTCCTCTTAATCAAATTTACAGTGGATTTTGAATAGTTCATAGTCATGAAATCCTAGGGTTCAAAAGACTCTAAGATAGTGGTTCTCAATCTGTAGGTTGCGACACTTTTGGAGGTTGAATGACCTTTTCACAGGGGTCACAGGGATTGCCTAAGACCATCAAAAAACACATATTTCTGCTGGTCTTAGGAACCTAGACACTGCTCCTCTATCCATCTCCAGGAGGGTCCGCCCACATGCATATACGCCCACATACGAGTATTAAGTTGCGGCACTAGGAAGGTTGAGAACCATTGCTCTAAGAGGTCATCTAGGCATCTAGCCCAACCAATACCTATCCACAACTCCCTCGAGAAGATCCATGACATTTGATCATCTGGATTTTGTTTAAAAAACCTCCAGGGAAGAAGAACTCATTTCATCCCAAGGAAACCTATTCCACTTTAGGAAGTTTTTCTTTGTGTTGTCTAAATAATCCCTTTGACAACTTTTATTCCCTTACTCCTACTTCTGCCTTCTGTGACTAAACAGGAGTCTAATCTCTTTTCCACATGAGTATTTGAAGATGACTACCATGGCTTCCCAGAAATCTCTTCCTCTTCTGCATTTCTTCCAGTCCATCCTCATATTGTGGACCCCATGCCAGCACCCTATTAGTTCAGGTTCTCTCTTCTAATCTTCTTTTGACCAACTGCTATTTAGCTGAGTGTAACAACAATGTTCCTTGCAGGTACTGTGGGGGTATAAGACCAATAGCACCACCACACAGGAGGTCTGCTAAGTCAGGTTTTTTGGTCTGCTTTTCTAAAAGAAAGCAACTCAAAAGAGGTTAACAATCTTACTTTATTCAAACATATATACCATTTATGTTCTTAGTTCTCTTAGTTCAGGGGAAAAGTCATCACCCTGAACTTCAGAGATAATACAAAGAGAAATTTAAAAAAGAAATTATAAGTAGAAATAATGACACAAAGCCCAACAGACAGGGCTTCTAACTGTCTGATCAAATAATGCATATATCACTGATCAACAGACAGATCCCACAGTCTGACCATTACATACATACATAGTTACCAGAGAGAAAAGCACCAGCATCTGGGTTATCAAAGTCAGGAGGCTCCTTAACGGCTACCCAGAGTCTCATCTGGCTATAGTACATGAACATTCTTCTTATGAGTGAGCCCCAAAGCAGAATGCTAACCTCAGGGTATATATATACTTCTTCAGGGTCAGAGGGCATCACAACCCTCATGACACAAACTTATGTGACTCAAACTCATATGACTTGGGCTTCTATGTGACTTAAGCAGGTCACACAGGCCTGTTAATAGATGGGAAAGATCTTCCTATTATGCAAATAAATACATTAACAATATATTCTGCCTCCCACATCTTGTACTTGTGAAGTCGACTTTTTTGAACCAAAGAGTCTGCCTCTGCCTCCATCCTCACTAAATACAAGTTATTCAGCTTACTGTTCCAGCTGGTCCACCTTTATAAAAATGATTTTGTCCTTAAGTATGGTAGTTCTCACTCTCAGCTTTATGTCATTTTCAGATTTAATAAACATGTTATCTACACATTTATCTAAATCACTGTCAAAAGTAATAAAAGGCACAGATTTCCTGAGTGGTCCATGTGTCTTCCAAGTTCCAATACTCTTAGAAGAGTCCAACAGTTCATTTAATTCCAAATTCCCCTAAACCATATTATCATCTAGCCCAAATATCCCCATCTTTCCCCAAGAATACCATAAGATTCTTTATCAAATACTTTATTGAAATCTTGGAGATATAAGCAAATATGTGTATCTATACACATACGCATAGACACATATACATATGTGTATTTATACTGTGTATTGTTGTTCATCCTTTGTTTTTGAAGAAGACAAATGATGTCTCAACAGTAATTTTTTTGACTTGTTCATAAATTGGATTTAAGTGAGGTAGAGTTGCACAAACTGGTCAGCCTCATACTATCTTCCAGTCATCAAAGTTCAAGAGCAAGACCAAAATCAAGATGACTGATAATGGCCTATGATATAGCAGATGACCTTGGGGTATTTGGTATCTGACAAAGTTCTAATTGATCCATAGCACCTGTTTCAGTCACATTTGTGGTGGTTGGAATAAATTGTTCTCATGTGCCCATTCCACCAGGAGAGATCTTCACATGCTACAGATAGACATGCCCTTCATTCAGTGATGAGTTTGAGGTGTGTCAATTAGCCTTCACCTGGCTTAGCCCATCAATTGATATAGTGTTACCGGGGGTATGTATATACCTACGTGTGCATGTGTGTGTGTGTGTGTGTGTGTGTGTGTGTGTGTGTGTATCTATCTACATACATATACATTCATGCATGTTTAAATATATAGGTGTGTGTGTATATCTACCTGTGTCTATATTTATCTGTTTCTGTGTGACATACACACACACAAATACACATACACACACACACAGAACATTCCAAAAGTCTTAGTGCAGTTTTTAACTTTATAGTAATTTATAGTTTTAAAGAGTTGCCTAGGGCATTGGAAATTCAAGTGACTTGTTGTTGGTCCTGTAGCCAGTATCAGAGAGAAGTGGCACTTGAATCAAAGCCTTACTGGTTCTGATGCTAGTTTTTCATTGTGCCATTCTTTGCGGATATAGGTTAACAAAAAAGAACAACAACCTTTTCTTTTCTTTAACTTTCAGTAGGAGCTTCAGCTCATTGTGATACCATTCCAATAAGCCCACACTACCTTTTTTTATCCATCCTATGTTACCTGCCCTTTATTCTCTCTTACTACAGTTTTTAAAAAAATCTAGGTTAGACTGTCAAATTTGTTTCATTCATTGGTTAGTTTTGCTGAGTTGTCTTTTTTTCTTTGTTTTATAAGATATCCTTATAGTTTGCTTATTGGGGAGAAGAGAGGGAATATTCAGAAACAAAAGTGATATGAAAACAAAAGGTATCAATAATTTTTTAAAAGGTACTGCATTGTGAATTCTTCATCTACACATCAATCTCCTCCCCTCAGACTTGTTGTTTATTGTGGCTTTCATACTTCATTCTTGAGAATTTCCCATCCCTCTTGGGCTGCCTTATGTGCTAGAATGTAATCTACGTTATGCTCCAGAAATCCAGATCCCATTCTCATAAACCATTTTTTAACTTGTTCTTTTTTTCAGATCTGACTTTTTCTTCTAAAACTCTTGCCTTCATTGGGAAGTCACACTGATAACACTGTGTCCCTATAGCCTTTAGCTGTTTGCCCAAGACTTCATAATCTTTGGTGATCCATTCCAGGTATCATAATTTTTGACAGTGCTGCTGGCAGTAGGGTATTTGTGCACACATGAATCATTAAATTTGGGTAGTAGTCATTTGGTTTGAGAAGTGCCAGGAGATACTTTGTTATTTCTTATACATCCATCAGGGAACAACAGTGGAAATTCTATTACTACTATCAAGTCAAGAAATAGTTACCTCAGCATGGAATCATGAGGCATCATAACTTGTTATTTCTTCAAATGCTTACTGGATGATCCCTGTGGGTGGACTCCTATCATCATTCTTTGGAGGAAACCAAGGACTTCTTCGGAGCATTCAGCCCCTCCTTTTGGGGAAGAATTCCATATACATTTCTTAGCTTCAAATATTCAGGGATCCTTCTTTCCTATTTCTTTTGTGTGACATTCTTCTATCCTCTAACTTCCACACATAGATTTGGGTTTCCACTTGCCTTTTTAGATTCTGTTTTCTTCTTTGTTTTACCTTAAAACCCTCCTTATCTTTTCATTTTCCTTAAGGAACATAATTTACCCTGACAACTTAGAATCTGTAAAAGTATTTCTCCGATCTTTTTATCTTTTCTAGGAGAGAAAACAACCAACCTCTCGAGGACAGGTAGCAATCATTTTGCAAAAATTGAGATATCACACACTCAAGTTAGGTACCAGAAAAAAAAATCACCTTTCTCTTCATATATAGTAGAAGTGACATCTTCACACCTTGTTTTCCTTATAATGGTAAATTGATGACAAATATGCACAGTCTAGAAAAACAAATTCTCATATTGACCATGTCCAATATTGGCTCATTCTACATTTCAAGTCCATCCTCTCTCTGGGAGGAGGTGGATAACCTGCTTCATCTTTGGTTCTCTGTAATTGTGGGATATTGTAATGCCAAGCAAAGGCAACTTCCAAGATTCATAATACCAGCATAGTATCTCTCCATTTTATTTGGTGACAAATTAAGGCAAAACATTCACAGAAGAGAGAAAATCAAAATGCAGCATTCACCATGTGTAATTTAGTAATTTAGTAAGTCCACAATTCAATCCAAATATTACTCCACCCCTGGGCAATACATTCATTTAGTCAATCACAAAATCTCTCTTCTCAAATGAAGATTAGTTTCCAATCATAAACAAAGTGTTATTCATTTGGTCAGTCACAGAGCACAAAAAGTCAAAAGTTTCCTACTCCTGGATCACAATTGAATTAAGATTATCATCAGTTTATGCCAAGCACCCTCTCAAAAGAGGCCATGGCGAGCACAAAAAGCCATCTATCCCTAAGCTACAAAGATATCACAACATTTAATATCCAAGAAGAGGTCTTTTCTTCATCTTGGCCCAAGGCAAGTTCCCAGCAATCTCTATTTCTGGGGAGGCAAAGCCTAACAAAGCCACAAAATGCATTTCCAGTGTCCTTATCAATTTACTCTCTGCCTACAGAACAGTCCCCAAACCCCAGAAAACATCAGCAAGACTCTCTTCCAGGATTTCTGTACACATATGTAAAGGCAATCAATTTGTTTGATCAGATACTTAGGGCTAAGCAGATCATATACTTAGGGTTAAGTAGATCCTAGTAACTTAGGGCTAAGTGTAGAACTCTGTCCATTGGTGAAAAGGTGTGAATTCCCCTGCTGACATGGAAGAATGCTATTGGC
>JAQQSW010021099.1:0-10724 GCA_028646575.1 Pseudocheirus occidentalis | reverse complement strand
GGAAGAAGAAACAGCCTCTTCTAACTCTTGCTTGAAAAAACTGACTTTAGATAGAAAATCCCCTCTCCTATCCCCAACCTCATTCCCTGTCCATATCACCCCCCATCACATTACCCCAAAGCCATATTTCCAAGACTTGACCACCTTCCAAAGCAAGAGTTCCCCAAAACATTGACCTTTATATAGCCTATACTGGCCTCTGTATGCTCGGCAGGATGAGAAGGTTGGGCTCCCTGAGCTCAGTCAAATCAAAGTTCAGTGGATGATAGATTTTGAGTCATAAAGGATCTGAGGAGTCATTTGGTGCAACCCGTTCATTTACAGATGAGGAAAGCAAAGACAAGAGAGGCTCTGTGAACTGTCTGAGATCACACAGGTAGGAAATAGGAGGTCAGTGTCAAAAAGACAAGTTCTTAAACCAGTGACATTTTGTAATGGTGTGTTTTATGGTAATGGTCATAGAAACAAAGTCAATGTCCATCAAATTGTGTCCAACACTCTGTGACCCCATTTGGGGATTCCTTGGCAGAGATGCTGAAGCAGTTGTCTGTTTCCTTCTCCAACTTATTTTACAGTTGGGGAAATTAAGGCAAAAAGGATTAAGTGATTTGTTCAGGGTCACACAGCTACTGTCTGAAGCCAAATCTGAACTTAAGTCTTCCTGACTCTAGACCCTATACTCTAAATACTGTGCAACCTAGTTGTTACCCTCTTCGACTAAAATGGGGAATGGCCAAAATTGTATGGTACAGTATGTAATGGAAACATTATTGTGATTTAAGAAATAATCAGCATTCTATTGACCCACCTTTGGACAGTCTTCAAAGCTGGAGTGCCTAGAACTAAGAAACACACTATTGGAGACATGATCTGGTTCAGGGCAGAGTACAGAAGACAGGATATCCCGCATTTTAATTGGGGGGATGGGTAACAGCTAGATGACTCAGTGGTTAGAATACTCGGCCTGGAGTCAGGAAGACTAGAGTTCAAATTTGTCCTCAGCTGTGTGACCCTGAGCAAGTCATTTAGCTTTCTTTGCCTCAATTTCCTCAACTGTAAAATGAGCGGGAGAAGGAAAAGGGAAACCATTCTAGTATCTGTGCTGAGGAATCCCCAAATAGGATCACACAGAGTTGGACACAACTGAACACCATAATTCAGCAAACATCTTTATTTCTGCGACTCTGTTCCCACTAAACGCACAGCTCTGGTTATACTAAGCAGACAGTAGAGCCTCACTTGCCACTTGTCACAAGCAGTCATTATTCTCCCAAGGTGACTCAAGGAAGCTCGAGGGAGGAATGTTATGATAAATGCATTCCACATTTACACGACAGTTTAACTAATGGCCTTATTCCTGTGGTCAGGAAATGAGGAATCTAGTATGGAGTGGCAATTGTGGGATAGTTTTACTAAATGTGTATTCAGTCCTGTGTATGAGTCTAAGAAAACCCCAGAAGTTTTCCTCCATTTTGCTTCTCTGTTCCATTCTCTTGGCCATGCACTATGGGACCCTGGGCCTCGGTTTCCTCATCTGTAAAGTGAAGGCGTAGCTAGGTGGCCCACTGGACAGAGTCTTGGGCTTGAAGGCAGGAGCACTAATCATTCTGAGCTCAGATCTAGTCTCAGACACTTAACCAGCTGTGTGACCCAGACAAGTCACATCACCATCTTCCCTCATCCATAAATGAGGTCCTTTCCATAATCCCATGGTCTCATTCATCCATTTGCCCTTTTCCCAGAAAAATAAGAATCAGGAATTTTTTGGTTTTTCTCTCAGTAAACATATAGTGTGAAAATCCCCTGAAATGAATAGGGAAATGGCTTTCTTCTCCCACCCAGTCATGCTTATGTGACAAAATATAATTTAGTGCAACAAATCTTTACTGAGGACCAGCTGAATATCAGGTACTGTGCTTAGACAAAAAGGAGGTTACAGTCTTGTTGGACAACTGCCCATGCTATAGTAACATAGTGTGTGTGTGTGTGTCTGTCTGTCTGTCTCTGTCTGTGTGCATATCTCTGAGTATGAAGGTTGTCAGGGTGGTACGGGGCAAGATGGTGTAGGAGGTTGCTATTGAGAGAGGCTTTAGGTGCCAGGGAGAGATGTAGAAATGGAATTTCACTCTAAAGACAAAGTGGGCAAAGGGGCAGAGGAAAGAAGGGCCAGTGGGGGTTCCAGGAATACCTGGAGTCACAGGGGTTCACTCTGAAGTCTCTATTCCAGTCCTTTCTGCCCTCCCTCCTCTCCCACCCCACACACTTTCTTTTTACATATTCTCTGCTACACCTAATGGTTAAGAATGATGGGGGATAATTTAAAAGGCTTTCCATAAAACAGAGCATTACCCAAGGCCGCAGAAACCAGGCCTGCCACCAGACTAATGAATACCTTGGGAAAAAGCACATCCCAGTTCTGTAAGATTCTGAAAGGCTTCCCGTCATTGACGTAGTCCTTATATTTACATCTAACAGCCAAGATCACTTGGTTTCAGCTACCCTAACAAAGGCTCACACATAAATAGTGGTTTTTATTCTTTAGAAGAACCTTCACTCCCTGTAATGGGTTCAGTCCTTACAATGGGCCCTTGTGATAAGCAAACCATACGATCTGGTAACCTAGTTTTCCAAATTAAAAGGCCAAACTTGACAAATTTAATGAAGTACCTACTATGTGTCAGACGCTCTGTCAGGGACTGGAGACATCCAAACAAAAGAAATGTGGGGGGGGGGAGGGCTGGGGAAGATGTTGGAGCTCCCTGCCCTCCAGGAGTTTACATGCCACTGGATGGCTACAACATGTAAACTTAGATAAGTAAATTCAAACTATTTACAAAGTAAAACTATCTGCAGGAAGGAAGTCTATTAGCTGAATGGATCACGGAAGGCTTCCTATAGAAGGTGGCACCTGGACTGAGCCTAGAATGAAACAGGGGGTTTTCAGGTGCAAAGGTGGGGAAGAAAACCAGTACTGAACAAATGCCCATCAGAACTGGCATTTGTAGCAATACTGGAGGTTCTACAGGTTTGAGGAGAATGAGGGTTTACTAGAGGCCATGAGACATACACAAAGAGCACTGAATTTAACGTCAGAAGAACACTGTTCTAATGCTAGTTCTGTTAGTTACCACCTATCAGATTTAGGTTGCTAGTTTCATTGTATCAGTCATGCCCAACTCCCAGTGACCCTATTTGGGATTTTCTTGGCAAAGATACTAGAGTGGTTTGGCATTTTCTTCTCCAGCTCATTTTACAGATGAGGAAACTGAGGCAAACAAGGTGAAGTGACTTGCCCAGGGTCACACAGCTAGGAAGTGTTTGAGGCCAAATTTGAATTCAGGAAGAGGAGTCTTCCTGACTCCAAGTCTGGAGCTCTATAAACTGTGAAGTCACCCAGATGCCCCTGAGATTCTGGGTAAGTCACTTAAAACATTTTTGTCCTCAGTTTCTATATATGTAAAGGAATTGAATTTGAATGACCCATAAACTCTAAGAAAGTATGATCTCACTTCTCTAAATTGTATGATCTCATCCATTTACTTTCAGAAAATTGGTTTTAATGAAACAGTCCACAGCTCTCCATGTACTACTCCTTGAACCTTGAGAAGTTTATCATGGTAAATGAACAGAGTGAACATATGAGAATAGAAAACTAGGGACAAAAGGTCTTGCATTTCCCCCTCGAGAGTGATTAGAAGGAAAATATGATGCTGATAATCCCTCCAAAGATGCAGATTGTAACCAGAAGTCTGAGAAATGAGGAGTGAGTGAGTCAAACTCTGCCCAGGGGCCAGTACCGTATAAGTACATGAACACCAGTGCACACCTCCTAAAATTCATTCATTATTCAGGGTCCTTCATATAACTGAAAAATTATACAACCCAAGAACTTAAGTACTTCAAAAGTAAGTCCCTTTTCACTGAACTCCAGCCATCCTGCAATGTCCACTCAGTGTCTGCATTGGGCCATACCAAGTTGTTAAAAACAGCACTTTTTTTTCTTTTTCTTTTTTTTTTCCATTTGGATGCTTTATGAATCATCCCTGATTCTGACCACCCACATGTGAATTTCTTCTTCTATTTTTTTTTTAATTGCTTCTCTGGCTACTACAGCACACAGCTTGTGTCCACAGCTTGATTTGCATAATGGAACCCTCTTCCTCCCAGCATTCCATAGGCCTCTTTAATGCTCAATGGCCTTTGACTGCTTTAGAAATACATTTCCTCTTCCCATATCAACCCCACCCCTTAAACACACACACATGCATACACACACACACACACACACACACACACACACACAGAGAGAGAGAGAGAGAGAGAGAGAGAGAGAGAGAGAGAGAGATTCCATTTCCTTCAAATGGGTGCATACAAACAGGCAGAGAGGCATTTAAAAGGCATTCCTCTAAGTGACAGGAAGCCTTCCAAAGAGATCCCTCAAGGCTCAATTATTTGCCACTTTTGTGCTCAGTTCCTACCCTCTGTTAGCATTCCTTCTGTCTCCAGCTCAACGTGTAAGAGCCACAATGACTGATAACAGTTTGCAAATAGGGAAAATGATCCTCCACTGTTTCTTCTATCAGACCCAAGGATTTCCCTCCATGGGGATATGGGACCAACTCTGAGTTTGTCTTTTGTATGGTCTTGCTTAATTATTTCAATTTGTCCCATTTTCATTCACTTGCTGTTGCTAAATCTCAATTATTCATCACATATGTGCATCCAGGAGGCAAGGGAGAACACCCAGCTGGTACTGAGGGGCTGCCAGGATTTCTTTAAGGGGGAAACAAATTTTTTGGCATTACCCCATGTTGTTCTTCCCCCCACCAAACCACCCCCTTCCCCAGCTTCAGGAAGAGCCTCCACTCTGAGCAACTGTGCTTTAATTCCAAATTGTCTGCTGAGAACTCCACCAAGGATGCACAGTCAGAGTGTGCGACTTTCCGGAAAACCAAATAAATAGCCAACAGAGACTAAAGACTAAGAAATGGAAGAAACCATGACATCACTGTTCTAAATGTGGGCCTCAGGAAAGAAGCCTGACTAGCTCAGACCTTTAACAAAATTCCAAGTATGTGCCTGTAAATCCAGAGGGCAAGCCCAGCAGCCAGCAAAAAGATATTCCTCCTCAGCGCACCAGCCATGTTGAGGGTAGAGAAGTTCATCATTAGAAAAAAAATGATCACTAGTTAAAACATTCTTTTGGTTAAGGCAATTCATGAAACTGTCAGCTAAGGTGGGGGAGTAGGGAGATGACCTGGACTGACAGGAGAATCTACACGGAAAAGTCACAGGTGAAACAGCCTAGAAAAGCATTTTGCAGAGGCAAATTTAATAAACTCAATAGAACTGTGTTTGATCAATGCAAGCTTCTAAAGTAGCCAGGGAAAAACACTGATCAACATGGAATGCTGGGAAAGCTGGAAAGATGCTTGACCAAAAAAAAAAAAAAAGGCTTAGATCAGCATCTTACACCATGTACCAAAATAAGCTCCGACTGAATAAATAGCTTAAACCTTGAAGGTCACTTTGTTATTTTTTTAAAGAGCAGAGAATAGAAGGAAGTACCCTCTAGGATTATACAGAGGGTGAGACTTCCTAATCAATTGATGCAGGGTTTCATTACATACATCCACATACACACATATCTACCACCATATCTATCTATCTGTCTATCATCTATCTCTCAATCATATGTATCACACATGTCATATAAAAGTGTGTGTATGCACATTACATATATATGTATATGCCACCACCATAAGTATATATACACATATACACACATACATATACATCTTATATTTTATATGTATGTGTTTGTATGTATATGTGAATGTGTACATATATATATATATATACACATACTACCACTGCCACACAACCCATCTTAATTTTACAAACTGAAAATGTTTCCCACAAAATGAAAACAGAAGAAAAAAGAAGTTGAACTGTAGTGACATGATGGATCTAGTTGCCAGAGGTAGAAAGATGAAACATACTCCCCTCTTTTTGGAAGACAAGTGGGTACCAAGACACACAACGGCCCATGAGCCACTTGGTGATGCTTTTGTGTTGGTGGGTTTTGCTGAATTGTCTTTCTTTGTTACCCTGGAAATTACTATGGGGAGGCCAGCCTATCAAACTATTACTCATTTAAAACCCATTAGCAGCAGCAAAATATAAATTAAAATGGAATCACAGTCTTTTCAAAGGGCTGACATAGCCGGGTTATGAAAAGGAAGGATTTCAGGGTATCTGGTTGGTTTCTTGATGCCTATTCACTTATTTGCCTTCTGTTTTTTCCTCACCCAAACGAAGTTAAAGACAGGAGGACATTTCTATTATTAAGGTTCTACCATGTTGAACATCTTTGTTAGTCTGTTTTGTTTTGATTTTGCTTTTTGTAGGGGGTAAGGCAGGGCAATCGGGGCTAAGTGACTTGCCCAAGGTCACACTGCTTGTAAGTGTTAAGTGTCTGAGGCTGGATTTGAACTCAGGTCCTCCTGACAACAGGGCTGGTGCTCTATTCACTGTGTCACCTAGCCGCCCCCCAATCTTTGTTAGTCTGATCTTAGTAAAACAAGACCATGGGATCACCTGGTCTAGCCTTTTCATTTTATGGATTAGGAAGCTGAGGCCTGAAAGGAGAAATAACAGCTCACATGAGCAAGGTTTTAAAGAACAGAGTGACATTAAAGCCAGCTCTTCTAATGCCAAACCCAGCAGCCTTTCTAAAGACAGTGGGCACTCTCATTTCAGACAAACGCTTGTTAATCAGCAACTAAGTACTAGCTGTTGGGTTAGCTAAAAAAAGTTGAGTTGTCAAGATTCGGGATGAGGTACACAGATAACAACACATGATAAACACAGAAGAGAGACACAAGATTTCATCCTGTAGAGAGCCAAAGAAAAAGGTTGTTCACAACAGACAGGGACAAGGAGGACTTCCTGGAAGAGGAGGCTTTGTAGTTCGGTTTGAAAGGATGAGTAGGAATTTAAAAGATAAAAAGAGGGGAGGAAAGGCATTCCTTCCATAGAAAACTATGAGGAAAGATCATGGGGTAACAAAGTAAAGCCTATGTTTTGGAGACAGAAGGTAATATAGTTTGACTACATAAAACGAGTGCATTCGGTTTGTCTGCCAATATTATCTGAAAATGCATTCTCTTTTGAAATATTGGTATAAGTTTGCCTTAATCATTTTCTGGAGGAGATAAAGTCTTCTTGCCATGAGAAGCATATTTCTTCTTCCATTATTTTTCTCCACTAAGCAAGACCTAGCAACTAGAATTTCTTAAAAGTCATTCTATTATTTAGAAAGTAAAGGGTTGGGGTCAGTGAAGATAACACAGCCAGGCCTTAAACACTAGCAGTTTACAAAGTCTGTGAACAAATTCAAAGATTTTACAGATTTTTTTAAAAATAAGAATTGATTTCATCTTTTCTGGAAGTATTTTGACAATGTTTATCAAGTTAATTAGACTGTTATTCCTACTCTGAGCAATATTTGTACAAGTATTAGAAATTATACAAAAGTTTTATATACACTTCACTTCCTATTTCTGGCTGATCAAAGATGTCTTTATAGCTTCCACAGAACACAAGGATACAAAAAATCTTAGAAGAAATATCAGAAGTATGCATGTTTTCCTATTTTCAGCCTCATTTTGTACACATACTTAGATGAGGTTAAGAAAAACCTAGAAGATGGGAGGAGGACAAAGGATAGAAGAGTGGGATAGAGAATCATTCTTGCAGTCAGAAAGTTCTGTCTCTGACATATCCTGTTTGTCTGACCCTGAGCAAATAAATCACTGCTCCTCCTAGTGCCCTGGGTAATTGGTTAAGGCTAAATTTCGTCACTATCGTTGATTTGCATTGGCAGAGGAAGGGAGCTTCAACTTCCTGAGTATCTCTCTTTTCTAATGAAATGAAAGATCCACTTCTGAGGAGAGCAGGAAGAAAACTGTGATGATCACATTCAGCACTGTTGCCTTTGAGTCCTTCCATATTCTGTGGCTGTCAAACCAATATCTTAAATCTTAAAGGTCACTTTGCTATTTTTTTTAAAAGAGCAGAGAAGGGAAGGAAGTACCCTCCAGGACTATATAAAGGGTGAGACTTCCTAATCAATTGATGCAGGGTATCATTACACACACACACACACACACATGCACACACACACATATATCACCATATCTATCTATCTATCTATCTGTCTGTCTGTCTATCTATCTATCTATCCATCTATCCATCTACCTATCTGTAAATCATATATATCACACATGGAATATAAAAGTGTGTGTGTATACACACATATTACATATATAGATATAGATATAGATATATAGATACACACATATGTCAAACCAAAATCATGGAATGCAAGAATTGAAGCAGATTTCAGAGGTCATCTAGTCTAACTTAGACCTGAGTATGAATGGTCTCTATGAAATCCCTAACCATAGATCTCCCATATGTCCTTTCTGGATCTCCAACTGGATAAGGACTGGCCCATTCCACTTTAGAACAGAACGAATCGTTAGGAAGCTTGGTTGCTTTGTGCTGGCAATCACTAGGTTTGTTGTGGTTGCTTTCTCTGATGTCCAGCTTAAATGACGTCTTTGCACCTTTCCCCCATTAATTATAGCTCTGTCCTCTAGGGCTTTCAAGAGTACATTTAGTTCCTCTTCCACATGACAGCCCTCAAATATTTGAAGACAGTGACCTTGTCCTCTTCTCCACACTAAAAAATCTCAATTCCTTCAGTTAATTTTCTCTTATTGTGTGTTCTCCAGTCTTCTTAGTCTTCTGGTATTTTCTCAACATTCTATGTTTCAAGCCATATTCTAATTGTCTCTCCTACCTAAAATATAATGAAGACAAACAAACATAGTACTCATGGTGTGTCTTTCTCAGGACAGAGTATAATAGAATTATTTAATGATATTGCCATTGAAATGTCTTTTGGGGGAAAGGGGTCTTTTTGGAGGAGGAAGGCAGAGCAATTAGGGTTAAGTGACTTGACCAAGGTCACAGAGCTAGTAAGTGTTAAGTGTATTTGAATTTAGGCCCTCATGACTCCGGGCCGGTGCTCTCCTCACTGTGCCATCTAGCTGGCCCTGAAATTCCAGAATTTTAATTAAATGACGATCCTGTTGAAATTTCAAATATGAGAGCCACCTTCCCTGAGCTCTTAGTCAAGTACCTACAATGGGCCATGTGATTTTTTAAAATACTTTTTCAAGTTAACAATACAAACATGAAAGTGTATGGGTAGACAACAGCATTATTTTTTAAAATGTCCTGTGTTAGACTATTCTAAATGTTTTGCTTCTTCAGAAAGAATCTAGAAGAATCTCGGGCTTGCTTTCACTTCCCAAACCAAGCCTCATCTTTTGCTTCTGGTAAACAAAAGCACTTTAAAAACCACCTCATAAGCACAAGTGGTAGCAGCCAGCATGACTTTCAGACATTTTTATGCCCCGTCTTTGAAAATGTCAGCTGTGACCAACAGTCAGATGCATACATATGAGTTAAAGAATGTTTCAATTTGCGTGTCCCTCTGGTCTCTGTCCGAATCACAACCTACAACTTCAAACAGCCTTCAGTAAACAGCCTTCTCATCACTCCAGTCTGGATGGAATTTTAATCAAAGGTCCTTTAAATGCCATTGAACAAATCCATATCCTATGGATTACTTCTTGTATGCCTCTGGCCAAGTGTGAGTGGGTGGGTCATTTATTATTTTTAGAAAACCCAAACAATCCACATTAATAGTATAAATTATAACACATCCAGAAGCAAGGTTCCAGCCTTTCCTGGTGATTTACTAATATGTCTGAATGAAGCTTTTAATTATTCTCCCTGGAATGATTTATTGGCCACTCTCCATCTGGTCGTCACACGAGAGGAGGAATCACATTTATCTCCCAGTTAACCAACAATTAAGATTTCAGTCTGAACACATCATAAAAGCCAAATGCTAAGCTATGTGAGACATGCAATTTAGATTCTTTTGTTTTTAAGGACGATGGAAATTTTTTAAAGTGCCCCAATAACATCAATTACAATGCAATACACTAGTGGTTGCCACCTTTTCCATAATGGCACACCCTTTTTGCACATCAAAAAACCTCATCAGATCATTCCCATGAGGGCAACTGCACTATGAGTGTCTGTTGATAGAGAAAAATTCATAAGGACAATTTACTATGAATTCAGAAAGGCTTTTAAGGACATTTCTATATTAATCACAATAGTGTCTGCATATGTTAAAAAAAAACCCCACAGTCACACCATATGCTTGGTGCTGTCCTCTAAAGTACGTGGGACCTACCACTCTTATAAGCCTTTTGTATGGATCTCCTCACATGTGTTGTCTTTCCCTGTTAGAAGGTGTGTTTCTGGAGAATAGGAGCTCCCTTGCTTTTGCATTTGGATCCCTTGTGCTTGGTACATGGTACAAATTTCATAAATGTTTCTTCAATCATTGATAACATCAGGGATTCAGAACTAGAAGGGGCCTTAGAGACTCCCTCCTAACCCTTTCACTTTACAGGTGAGGAAACTGAGCTTCTCTAGAGGTGAAATGAATCACTCCTGATCACATAGGTACTAAAAGACAGAGACTAAATTGGGAGCCTGTCATACACATTTGGTAAACATGAGGCATGTTATTGTCTACCAAATGGCAATATCTGGTGAAAATGTGGCTCCAT
>JAQQSW010021098.1:0-10725 GCA_028646575.1 Pseudocheirus occidentalis | reverse complement strand
GTGACCCCCAACCATAAAATTATTTTTGTTGCTACTTCATAACTGTCATTTTGCTGCTGTTATGAATCGTAATGTAAATATCTGATATGCAGAATGTATTTTCATTGTTAGAAATTGAACATAACCCACAGGTTGAGAACCGCTTCACAGGTTCCATGTGGTCTCTCTCCTGCTTCCCTACTTTATCTCTCTATAGCTCTGAAATAGGGAGCATAGCTCTTGTCCCATTTCCAAGCCACTGCAATTTCCAAGGCCAATGAAGAAAGATGCTGTTGTTAGGCATTTAGGATGTATTCTGACGTATCCCCCCTGCCTTCAGTGGGGGTCTCTTCTATTGTCAGGAAAACATGGAGGTAGCCTGTGGTGGTGATGGTCCTGGGGGGCCACCTCCCAGCTTGCCTCTTATTAGCTGGGTGACCTCTGGCAAGTGACTCTCTGGAAGTCTCTCTCCTCATCTATAAATGAGAGGGTTGGGCTAGTCCATCCCTAAGGCCCTCGCCCCATCTAAATTCTTTCTAGCTGTTACATGCTGAGAGTCAGCCACCCAAGGAGTGGGTAACTGTGAGTTTCTGATTGCATCTTATTTTATGCCCCAGTTGACTCGCTAGATAAACTGCTTTTTCAGTTTACATTCATAGATAGGAATCTGCATATTTGGCTGTGCAGCTTTCATGTTCTCCAGGATGATTAACGTGTATTCGTTTGCTTTTCAAAGACCAGAGGAGAACAGACTGAATTCCTGTTGAATAATTAATTTCTAACACAAGGGATATTTAATAAAACATTTCTATTTTCTTTCTTTTCTTAAAAAAACATAAAAAACTAATTACCTCAAGGAGTGTAAGGTTGACCTGTAGGCAGATCATTGTGTGTGTGTGTGTGTGGGGGGCATGGAAACAGAGGTGTCTGGGGGTTTCCTAGGAAAGCCATGCTTCCAACTGATTGATTACCTTCCCAATCCTCATTTTTACTTTCGCCTGTAGCCTGACCAATGTGTGTGCTAGTCTTTAAAACTGAACACAATTTCAGCTTTTATAATACTGAGATTGCCGGAGTTTTCATTTCTAAAAATGCACAATTCCAGCCTAGCCCTGCTTACTGTACTAATATGGTACGGAGTGGGGCAAGACCTACCTGCTGTTGTCCAGTTCTTTTTACAATCTCACATTAGGATTATTTTTTATTACCTTCTGCCCCAGAACAAGGCTCTTGGAAGAAAGAATAGTGAATCCATCCCCAGGGCCATCTTCAGATGTCGAGTTCGAGGTGCCTTCTTTGTCACTGTCCTTTGCTTTGGACTGTTGGCAGAAATCAGACGGACAGACAGATGGGAAACCGGCCCAACGGGCATTGTGTAGTCATGCCATTGCTGTCTTTGGCTTGGATAAAAAGGGGTTGGGTTTTGGAATCTGTCCTTTTTGGATTGAGGCAAACAAGGCCAATGAGAGGGAGCAGAGAAGGAAAAGGAGGGCCCTTATTGAAGTAGACACATTGATGTCTACCATTCCACCACCTCATATGTATCTCCTTTTCCCATTGCAGATCAGAATGACAGAATGACATAGGATTGAGACCATTTGATCTCAAATCTTCCTATGCATGGGGGTGGCTGGGGCAAGTGGTCATGTATATTTCACAGGAGTGGGACAGCATGGTGGAAGGGAATCCATACTGAGCTTGAAGCTTAGTGCTGGCACTCATACATGACCTTGGGCTCATACTTTTGCTTCCCTGGGTCTTAATTTTCCCATTTGTAAAATGAAAATTGAACTAGATTATGCCTAGAGCCTGTGAATTAGGACTGTTTAATGGTTTAAAACGCATTCTTTCCCATTACCTAAGGTTGATATGTTTCTTGATTCAAATCCCTGTTATTTTCTCCAAGGTGTTAATTAACTTTTTAAGAAAGTTACCAAGCCTCTGCCTTTCAGCCTTTTCTCTTTGCCCAGCCTCTCCCACATCCATGCTCTCAGTTTACCTTTTTGGATGTTCTCGGTTTGGCGGCTTTGGCTTTCTTTCCACCCTTCTTGCTTGAAGTTGATTTCCTCCCTCTCTTCTCTGGGGGAGGGGAAAGGATTGTTTCGGACTTGCCTTTGGCCCCACGCTTTTTGGCCAACAGTTCTGGATGAATCCTAGGCAGGACTCCCCCACTGGCAATGGTCACTCCTTTTAGCAGCTGAAGGGAGAAAGAACAGGAGAGAGCATGGCAGACTTACTCAATTCAGAATCTTTCATTGGGAGGTTTTTTGTGCTCTATTCTTTGTCTTTCTAAAGAGATGACAACGTACATAATTTAAATGGCTCTATGCTCCCTGAATAGTGACCGCATTCTCCTAGTTACCCAGACACTCCACGCCCATGATCAGAATGTGAAGCACAGAAGGAGAAGGGCATGGAGATGGAACTTTAAGAGTTGCCAAGGGCTAAAATATTCCAGACATGAGCTCCTTGAGGGCAGAGACTGTCCTTTGCCTCTTTTTGTATCCAGGGCACTTAGTGCTTGGCACAGAGAAGGCACTTAATAAATGTTTATTGATTGACTGACATCTTTGGAGAAGAGTGTGGCAGGAGAACCAGCATGCTACAATAGATAGAGAGCTAAGCTCGGACAAAGGAGGCCTGGATTCTGGTTCTGCCTCTGCTACGTGCTGGCTATGTGTGTGACCCCAGTAAGTCAACCCCTCAGTGATCTAGGCAACCCCTAAAGATGATAAGTTGCATTAGTCACTGAGGTAATTTCCCTCTGCCAATGAAATAATGATTCTGGACCAAAAAATTTTGTTTAAAAAAGGGAGGTTCACTGGCGAGGTTGACAGATTAAAGAGGAACTCACCTTGACTGACATTAGCAAGGGCCAAAGGTGTGTGTACCTACTTGAGAAAAGGAAGCTTCCCATTAAACACCATCTCATAAGGTTGTTATGAGGACCAGAGAGAGGCAAATTTATCTTCATCAAGAACAGGCCATGCCAGACTAACCTTATGTCCTTTTCTGATGGAATGATTAAACTCGTAGATGTTGAGAAGGTTGTGGATACTTAGCTTTTGAAAAATGATTTCATGCTGGTATAAGAAGCAGGTGCCACAGTCTTCAACTCCACTTAATAACAGGTGTGATTGAGTTACAGAATCAATCAGTCAAAGATCAAAATCAGATGTAAGTAATCCTTAGCCAGCTCTACTGAATCAGCCAATCAGAGGTGTAAATGATGAACACACTGTCTTTCATCATTTTGGGAAAAGTGGAGGACTTGTAAAGGTCAGTAAATGAAAGCAGAGGATTCCGTAGGGGAAATGGCTTGTGGCTGCGCCAAGAAAATGAGTTACTACCTGTGGGGCTTGAGGAAAGAAGAGTTGGCTAGTGTGGAATCCCACAATCCAATAGCTGGCCAACCTAGTGGAGGAACAGCTCTAGCCATGCCCCAGAGAGGGAATCATTTTTAGTGGGGGGAGGGAGGAGGAGGAGGTCGAAGCCAGAGGATGACCTTGCCATCTCCCCATTGGTGCTGGTGGCCATGTCCCTGAAATAGAAGTTGCTGATGGCAGCATCTTCATCAAGAGATGAGACACAGTGAAGAAAAGCAGCTTCAAGGTTCTATGGAGGCCATTCAGAGTTCAGGAGCGAGCAGCACCCACCAAAGGGACCTTCATAAGGGCTCCCCAAATGGACAAGAGTTGCTGTGAATTACCCTTTTGCTCCCTGGACTCTCCAAATTTGAACCACTCTCTTCAGGAATTCTATACATATATATCTGTTTCTGCATATCTATATCTATGTATATACATACAGATATACTATCTATGTCCATACATACTATTTACATACATAGATATAGATAGGAAGGTGCAGACATACACACATATAGAATGTATATGTGTCCATACTATTAAAGCTTAAAATTATACTAAGACTTTTGGGACACTGTGCATATACATATATATATGTCTACATATATACACACATATGTATATATACACATGTGTATATGCATGCACAGACATATAAAATGTTATATCCTAGATTCTTGGGGGAATTAATTTTGTATGAATTGGTTCTCATTATACCCCCTTAGTAAATGCTTCTTGTTAATTTTGATAATCAGTGGGAAGCTTACTTTATGGGGGCTCATGAACCACTTTAATAGAATGAGGCTTCTACTGCAGGAGACAGCAAGCTAGTTCTGAATCCAGCCTGTCAGGGTTACCTCTAGAACCTTGAGGGGAGAAGTAGTTAGCCATCCTCTGGGGCCCCAAGTCTGCCAGTGTCAGTGGAAGCTGGGAGAGTAAGCTCCAAGGTAGTATTCTTGTAGAGAAGATGGAGACATATCTGGAACTGGTTGGATGGCCAGACTCAAAGAGTAGTTGTTAATGGTTCACTGTCACCATGGTCAGAGGTTTCCTTATTGGAGGTCTCCTGGTGGAGCGCCCCAGGGATCTGTGCTTGGTCTTGAGCTATTTAACAGTTTTATCAATAACTTAGATAAAGGTATGTTCATCAAATTAGCAAATGACACAAAGCTTGGAGGGATGACAGCAAATAACAGAATCAGGATCCAAAAGGCTACAGGATTAGGAATCTAATGGGATGAAATCTAATAGAGATATAGGTAAAGTTTTGTGCTTGGGTATAAGCATTAACATCATAAATATGACTGAAGCTGAAAAAGATGCTGGGGGTTTTAGGAGACCACAAGCTCAAGGTGAACCAGTAGCATGATGGGACAGACAAAAAAGCCAAGGTTATCTTGGGTTAGAGAGGTTCGGAGCTTCCAGGAATAGGGAGGTCACTGTCCTACTGTCTTCTGTACTGATCAGACCTCATCTGGAATATTGTGTTCATTTCTGGGTGCTATGGTTTAATTTGATAAGCTTAGTGTCCAGAGATGGGCCACTAAGATGGTGGAAAACACGGAGTCTATGACATATGAGGACTGATTGAAGGAACTGGGCATGCTTGACCTGCAGAAGAAAAGCCTGAAGGTGGACAGGAGAGATGGCAATGGCTCCCTGACACCTGGAGCTGGCCCCCAGTGGAATGGGCTACCGTGTGAGGTAGGTTGACCCTCCTTGGAGATCGCCAAGCACAAGCTAGATGAGCATTGGTCTTGTAGTGGGCATTCTTTTCATGCATGGGATTGGAATTGACAGTCACTGGGGACATTCACATTCTGTGATTCTATATGTAAAGTAGCTTGCAGACCTTCAAACCATATAAATGTTAGATCTTATAAAAATGAATTGCCTCAAAATGATCAGGGCAAAGAAGCAATAGATAAACACGCAGGGCATCTCAGAAATGTATAAACATTTCAAGTCAAAACATCTTATTTGTAACGAAAGAAAGCACTTATGGGAAACAGTAAAATGGCTATTCTGTTATGATTAGGATATTGTTCCTATGAGTCAAAACTGCAGGTCACCAAAGGGTGATGAAGAGAAGCATGGTGGATGCAGCAGGTCACCAGAGGTGAGTGGTGCATGAAGAAAAATGGCATAAAATTCATCCACAGAATGGTGAAAGAACAGAAAACTTCTAGTACATTGGGTGGATCCTTTATGGAAGACTTATGGATAAACAAGAAAAGTACAAAGGGGTGGTGATTAGCACCAGTGGAGGGAGCATCTATATTACTGTGATCACTTATCCACTGAGGTATTAATGAATGAGTGAGGCGTGTTTCCACCAAAGGTTTCTTTGATGCCTCCCCTGGCATAGAGGTAAGTCTGGGTTCGTGGGCCAGTTAGGCTTCTATTCTGGCTGGTGCTAGGGCTAAAAGAGTCCTGACTATGGAGTTGGAGGATCTTGGTTTACGCCCCACCTTTGACACTATTGGAGTGACCTTAGACTAGTTTTCTACTTCCTTATCTGTAAGATGAAGGGGTTGGCCCAGATGCCCTTTGAGGTCCATTTTGTCTCCAAATCTGTGAGTCTATAGATAACTTCTGACTTGCAAAGAAAAAAAGTCTTTGAGTTTGGTCTTGGGGTCTGCTGTGGAGCACTAACCTGTCTAAGTGTGGAAGGCCGATCTTCAGACATTTGGACACTAGGTGATGAACTTTTTTGTCAGCTAAAGCAATCCATGAACAACCATCTATTGGGGAGTGGAGGAGCTCTCATCTATATCCTTGGAGGAAGTACTCAGACTAATGAAGTCAAAGATTCTTCAAGTATTTACTAAGCTCTTATACTAATATATAACATTATTTACAATTCTTTATACATGAAATGTTTTGAATGCATTTAATGAAATGAACATACTTCTGGGAGATACCCTCTATATTGCATCACTCACTTGGCAATTCTGCTTACCTGCCTTAAGAGGGGAAAAATAAAGCCTCGGTGAAAAAGGGAAGCATCGTGCCAGCCTCTAAAAGCTGGGCAGCATTACAATACAAAGCTGGAAAGATCACAGCCAATCTGAGGGGCCTTGAAGAGCTGAAGCACTGGACCCTGGAAGACCCGTTTGTTAGGGGACTATTGCAATTATTCAGGGAAGAGGTAATAAAGTCTGAACTATGGTGCTGCCCCTGGGAGTGGGAAGGGGTGATGGTGCGGCAGACTTGGCACCCGATGGGATGGAGGGGGGAGGTGGCAGGGAGGGCAGCTCTGAGGTTTGCCAGCCAGGGTGGCTGGGTGGGGGGAGTGCTGGGGCCATTGACAGAAAGAGGGGAGTCAGGGGGAGGAGCCCCAAAGGCTCTGTTTTTGTCTTCATCAGGCAGGCTAGGGGATTCCTTCTCCTCTGTTACCATCTCGGTTTTTAATCTAAATACAGCACTGGTGGCTTTGCAGAATACTAACCTGCAGCAGAATCCCTTGGCTGAACGCAGCCGGGCTCGTGTCTTCCTGATTGTTTTCATGGCTCAGACTTACCTGGTTTAGCTCCTCATCATTAGCAACTGCCAGGAGGATGTGTCTGGGAGCGATCCGCGCCTTCTTGTTGTCCCGCGCAGCATTGCCGGCCAATTCTAATATCTCAGCTGAAAAGTATAACGAACACAAGGATCAGCCAGAATGAGGGGTAGAGCTGCTGTCTGGGAACTTCACAACCTGAGAACCATTCTCAGGCTGGCAGGAGATCGCTGAACAAAGACCAAGCTGCGGAGGGAGCGCGGGGGATGGACTGGCCGGGGCTGGGGTTGCATCAGGAGGTGTCTGAGCCTGTGGGATGAAGGGGCCAATCTACGGCTGCTTCCAGGCTACTAGCCATGGGGGAAGAAAACGGATTTTTGATTGGGTTCTTAACTAGAATGAGTGTGGACTGAACAGCCAAAGCAAGACTCTCTCTCTTCCTTCTCCCCCCGTCCCCTCTCTCCTTCTCTCTCTCTCTCCTTTTCTTTCTGCTCTCCTCCCCTCTTTCTTCCCTCCACTCTCTCTTCTCCCTTCCTTCTCTTTTCCCTCCTTCTTTCTCCCTCCCTCCCACTGTCTCTTTTCTCCCCTATTTCTCCCTCTTCTCTCTCCCCTCTTTTTCTCCCTCCTTCTCTTTCTTCATCTCCTCTCTTCTCTCCCTTCCTTTCTCTTTGTCTCTCCTCTCCCCCCTCTTTTCTGATTCTCTTCCTCTTTCTCTCCCTCCCTCCCCCTCTCCCCTCTGCCTGGCTATGGTCTAGAAGACTGCTGTTGTAAGCTCCTGGGTGGGGAAAGAGAGCCTTTAGTCAAGGAGTATTGGAGATGGAATGGACTGTGACCTTGTGAGCTCTGAAAGGTTGAGAAGGTCACCCGAGCTGTGGAATCCATGCCAGTGTTTGTGGACAGCCAAGCCTGTTCTGTCAGCACAGCCCCAAGGACCATCCAACTGCCAGATGTTGGGTCATAGAAGCAAGTGAACATCTCTGTCCATTATCTAGGCTGTATTTGGAAGTGAATTTGGTCTGGGCAAATGCTTTATATAAAATCTGTCCCCTAATTCCACACTGTGTTTCTCAGGCTCCTGATGATTTTTTGCTATCAGATGTTGCTTCCCAAGCCAGGGCTTACTACTGCCTTTCCCCGAGCCCCATCCCAGATTTTGTCAGCTAATTTACAAGCATTTATTACCTCCTTACCAAATTTTTAGTAAGCTCTGGAAATACAGAAAAGGCCAAAATAGTTCTTACCTTCCAGGAATTTATGTTCTAATAATAAATGAAGATAAATAAGTGTGTACAAGATGAGTCCAGAGTATAGGAAAGGTCACCTTGGAAGGCTGCTGAGAAAGTCCTCGTGGGGGAGGTGGTGCTTGAACGAAGTCTCAAAGAAGGTCACAGAAGTGAAGAGGTGGAGGTGACAGAGAAGAACATTCCAGGCATGAAAATCAGCCAGTGCAAAAGCTCAGAGGTGGGAGATGGAACCTTTTTGTGTAAGGAATAGAAAGGGGGCCAGTATGGCTGAACTGCAGAAAGCATGGAGGGGAGCCATCTGTTAAAAGACTGGAAATATGGGAAGGAGCCAGTTGTAAAGATGAGGAGGTCAAACAGAGAGGTTTACCTTTGATCCTACACATAATAGGGAACATGTGGAGTTTAGTGGGTAGGCAGGTGACATGGTAAAACCTACATTTCAGGAATATCACTTTCACAGCTCTGAGGAGGATGGATAGAGGTAAGGAGAGGCTTGAGGCAAATGGGCCAATTAGGTGATTGCAATGGTCCAAGCTAAACGAGGGTGAAGCAGCCATATGAGCAGAGAGAAGGGGAGTAGGTGAGAAATGTTGTGAATGTGGAAAGGACAAGATTGGGCAATTGGATGGATATGTGGGATGAGTGAGAGAGAGAAGGTGAGGAAGAAACTGATGCTGAAAACCTATGTGACTAGAAAGATGGCGAGCACCTTGATGGTCACTGGCAAGTCCAAAAGAAGGATGGATTTGTGGGAAGAGATAATGAGTTTTGTTTTGGATATACTGAGCTGGAAAAAATTTATAAAGAATTTCATGCTACAGTATTAGTGACAATGCATTACTCATAGGTTCAAAGGTTTCAAACTACAAGGCATCTTAAAAATAATTTAGTTGGGGCCTCTAGGTGGCACAGTGAATAGAGCACTGTCTCTGGAGTCAGAACGACCTGAGTTAAAATCCAATCTCAGACACTTGACACATTACTAGCCGTGTGACCTTAAGTAAGTCATTTAACCCCAATTACCCTGCCTTCAAATTTCCCCAAAAGAAAGAAAAATAAAAAAAAATAATTTAGTTCCCCCCCCTCATTTTTAGAAATAGAAACCAAGACCCAGCAGAGTTAGTACCATTTCCACCATTGCACAGTGTAGTAGTGGTGATATTGGGTACCAAAAGGGAAAAGTACCCAAATCCAATACTTCCTAAGTTAAGGAGAGCAATCATCACTTGGAGAGGACCCTGCCTCTCAAAAAAATAAGCAAAGCAAAAACTCCTAAATATAAACAAAATCTAATAAAAATCAAGATCCAAGAACTTAAATGGTCTCAAATCATCATTATTGACAACAACAATAGCTAGCATTTCTATAACACTTGCAGTTTTACAAAGTACTTTACATGTTAAGTCAGTTGATTCCAATAACATGGAAAGTTGGTGATTTTCTCTATTTTACAGTTGAGGAAACTGAGGCAAACAGTGGTTAAGTGACTATCCCAGGGTCACTGAGCTGGTAAGTGTCCGAGGTCAGATTTGAACTCAGGTCTTCCTGAACTCTTAGGGACTTTGCCACCTAGCTGGGGGTAACTAAAACCCAAGAGTAAAAGTTCTAAGAACTGGGAAATAGAATAAAAAATGTAATAATTGGAACAGACAATCAAAACAACTAAGAAATGAAAAAATAAGACCTAGGAAGAGCTTGGACTCATTCTGTGCTCCTACAGCAAGACTGGGCATGAAACGAAGGTTATCTGAGGCCAAATTCAAGGCTCATTCTACTACATATTTCTCTACACCATGTATTGGAAGCACCCTCTGACCCTTGTGGCCTCATCCCTGGATTGGTTGGTTCCTCCTAAAAGCTCCATTTGAAGGAAGATGCCCAGGTTAACCCTGCTTTAGTGCCTCTCCAGGCTGCTCTGCTGGCATGTCTCCCTAGGATGCTCTCTGCCATGACACCCTCCCCCCATCTCCCCTTTACTCCATCAGAATCTAAGCTTCTTGAAGGTCAGTCTGTCATAGTCCCCACACTTAGCTCAGTCCCCAGCACCTAGTAAGAGCTAACAACGCCTATTGACTGATGGGCTACAGCAAGTTCTCTTTTCTCTCAAGGAGATTTGCAAGTAACATGATTCTGAGGCCATGACCATCCCCGGCCATTCTCTGGATGCTCTCCAGCTCATCAATCCTAAAATCTGGAGGCCAGAAGTGAAGACACTTCTCTGGATATGGGTTGGCCAGTGTAGCAGGCAGCAGGCCTGCCCCTTTCCTCCTGCGAAGCACCATGCCTCTATCAAGGAAGCGTAAGGATGTATTACCTCCTTTGGTTGCCCTATCACCCTGATGTCTCACAGTTTTAAGCAGACAAGTCATCCTAGGACTTCTTAGGTCATGCCTACATCTGCCTCTGTGTCTTCATCTGTAAAATGGGGAAATAACAGCACCCACCTCCCAGAGTATACATGAGGATTGAATAAGTTAACACGTAAAATCCTTTGCATGTCTTAAAATAGGTAGCTAGATGGTGAGGTGGATGGAAGCTGGACTGTTACAGTTTTTGGGGGTCAGGCTGTATAGGTTTCACCTATACCCTTCCTCAACAGGCTTTGGGCGTCCCCGGCTCCCGGCTTCCACTT
>JAQQSW010021097.1:0-10725 GCA_028646575.1 Pseudocheirus occidentalis | reverse complement strand
TATTTTCCAAGTCATTGGTTTTTTTCAAGGAGATATTTCATGTTCTCTTCTATTTTTTCATTTGTTTGGATCTGTTTAATGGTATCTTGATTTCTCATAAAGCCATTTACTTCCATTTGCTCCCTTCTAATTCTGAAGGAATTATTCTCTTCAGAAAGCTTTTTAGATTCTTTTTCAATCTGGCAAATTCAACTTTTTAATGCATTCTTCTCCTCTTTGGATTTTTGAGCCTCTTTTGCCATTTGCATTAATCTGTTTTTAAGGTGTTATTTTCTTCAGTTGATTTCTTGACTTGCTTTTCATGATTTTCTTACATTATTCTCATTTCTCTGCCCAATTTTTCCTCCACTTCTCTTATTTGGTTTTCAAAATCCTTCTTAAAGTGATCGATGGCTTCTAGACAGTCTTCATGTTTCTTGGAAGCTTTTGGTGTGGGAGTTCTGACTGTGTTGTCTTCCTCCATTCCATGCTTTGATCCCTTTTGTCCCCCAAAAAGGATTCTAGAGATCGATTGCTGTTCTTTCTTTGCTTCCTTTTCTTGCTCATGTTGCCAGTGAATTACTTGTTTTTTTTTAGCTCTGTGGAACCCTGCTTCCAAGGGGGGAAAGCTCTGCCCCTAAACACGGGGGTTTTTGCAGCTGCTGGAGGTATTAGGAGGTTCATGAAGCCTCACCAGCTTTGGTTCACTGAAAATACACCCTGGAACACCACCAAAAACCACAATCCAGCACTTCACCTCTAAATGATTGCTTGGTACGTGGCAGTCTGCAGGCTGGGAGCTGTTAAGCAGCCAGATGGAAGCCACTTCAGGGCTTCTGCTGCTTCTGCCATTTTGCTGCCTTGCAGGGAGTTTGGCCAGACTTCTTTTCTCTCCAAAATTTAGCTGAGTCCCTCTGACCTTTTCTTTAGTCCTTATTTTTTCTGGCTTAATAAATCTGGAAACTTTCATAGCTACTGCTGATCCACTCTTCTGAATGCTCCAGCTGCACTTTGTCCTGCATGTACTGCTTGCCCTGGGTCCAAGCCACAGTTTGGGACTGGGCTGAATTCAGGTCCCAGCTCTGTGATGAGCCCCACTTGCTGAGCTGCCTCAGAGGGAGGTGTATTTTTGTGAGTTTTGGGCTCTTAAAATTTGTTTAGTCATATTTTATGGATATTTGAGGAGACCATGTGAGAGCTGCAATGTTTTCCTGCTTCTCTGCTGCTATCTCTGCTGCTCCCCTGTTCCCCATTAGCAGTTTCTACAGTAAGAGTTTGAAGGGCTTAGAATATGATATTCCAGAATTCCAAGGAGCTAGGATTAAAACCAAGAATCCCCTACCCAGCAAACCTAAGTATAATGCTTCAGGGGGATAATGTGACAGTATCCTTGATGGAACTTTGAAAAGTTTTTGCTTCCTTTCCACCATGTTAGCTCCTGTTGACTCATTTTTCATGATTTTCTTGAATCATTGTCACTTTTTCTCCCAAGTTTTCCTCTACTTCTCTTACTTTAATTTCATAATCTGTTTTGAGTTCCTCCATTACTTGTGATTAATTCATACTTTTGTTGGAGCCTTTTGATGTGGGCCGTTTGATTTTGTTTTCTTCTTCAGGTTCTATGTCTTAATCTGAGATCTGAGACAGCATCATTGACATTAGAGTTAAGTATACAAAAATAAGGAAAGATGCAAGAAGGAAACACAGGAGCCAAGGAATAGGGACAGAGATACTGAGGATTATAGTAAACCACGGGAAGATTCAATTCAAAATCAAGGATGAGTGAGAGTTAGTGTTCCTCCTTCATTAAAAATAGGAGAGGACTGACTAAAAAAATATCAGGAACAAAGAAAAAGCATTCCTTTAGTATTGAGAACAGTTGGAAAGATGGTGAAGGACAAACACTGTCTTCATCATCATCAATGTTGCATATTCTTAGTGCCATAAAATGTTCTACAGGATTTTAGAATTAGTTCTGTAGGACCTTCTCTTTGTAGCTCAAGGAAAGGACTGACCACAAGGAGGTGGCAGGTATTCTTCCTTCTGTTGAAGGGGTGGGCATCTCTAATCATCATAATGTACAGCTTGCCCCTGGACCTGATGGCCTGGGAGTAGAAAGTGAGTCTGGTGACTTGGCACTTCCTTCCCTCACTTTTACCCAATTCACTTACAATTCATGGAAGCATCTTCCTGATGACATGCCCTTTTTGAGAATGAAGGACAAACAACAACAGTGAAAGGAAGAATACATGCAATCTTTCTTCTTCCTGGGTATCAAAACCAGCAAAAGTCTTCTATCTCCGGAGGAGGGACTTTAGTCTTGCATGGCTTCTCCTTTACCCTCATGTCAGACTCTTTAGAACATCCACACTGAGATAAGAGCTAAACTTAACATCTTAAAAATTAATCTTATATTCAAATCACAGAATAAAATATGCATTTCATTATGAAGAATCACAGAAAAAAGATCATTGTACACAAAATCACAAATATGTTCAACTTGCTATTCCTTCCAAATATGGAACACTATTATCATTAATCATGTAAAATTATCATGGAAATATCATATTAACAACTTCCTTAAGGATCTTTTTGAAGTTATCCTTCTCTTCTGTGAATAATTATTTCTTTCCTAAACCCTCTATTTCCTCTCCCCACTTGTCAAGACCATCTACCTGTTCCGAAGATTATTCCTATTTCTTTAAAGTTTATCTTGTATTCTGGTGTTCACATACATGCTACAAGATGTGAGATTGTAGCATTAAATGACTCGTCCAGTTCTGGAGCTGAAATAGACCTGTGGGAACACCTTGTCTAACCCCTCACAATGAGAAAACTAAAATTAAGGGAATTTAAATGACTCTGCCTCAGTCACAGGGGTAATTAGTATCAGAAGTAGAATTTGAGCTTTTTTAGGAATTCTTTTTGAACTGGAAACCCATTCACATTTACCATTTTGATTTTTCTGTCTTCTGAGTGTGTACTTTGACCTTCCTATCATTTTAGGAGATTTCTATGTTCCAGTTCTTGTTTTGTAATTTTTCCATTCTATTTATTGACTTTTAGCATGATTTTAAAGTTGAGGTCTGTTCCTGGGATGAAAAGTGCTCTGTTCTCAGCTTCCAGTATTTCATCCTGATGCTTTCAAATTGGGAATTTTTAAGTTTTCACTTCTTCAAAGGTGGTATGGTCTAAAGCTGACTGTTCTCTTGGCCTGTGCTCTGAAGTTTCAAAGAAAGAATAAGTTCCTGATATCATATTCTGCTTGTAGCTCCATTGCTGAGATCTCACATAAAAACACAAAATTTCAGGTAATTTTTACCATGTGAACTAGTTATTGGAGAAGAAGACTTTAAGATAGCATCCTCAACTGCATTAGGACCTATATTTCAAAAGGTAAAGAACATCTAAGAATCTTGTAAGTGATGTGGAATCAGAGAAACAAAAATGAAGGGAAGCTTTCAGAATTGCACTGAGAAACAAAACTGTTCTGGAATGTGCAAGAAAAAGATATTTTCAGATATCAGATGATGACATTACCTCTTCCATATGATTAGAATGCAAGATCCCTTCCAGTTCTGTGATAATTTCCCAACAATTCAAAGGATGCTAATTGAGTCAAATCTGAACTCTTTTCCAGAATACATAGAGCCCTCTGAGGCAAAGATCTTGAGGCTCTGTTCCAAGAAAGGAATAAAGAATGTTCTGAGAAGATCAGTCTGAAAAATATCCCAGAACACTCCATTTTTATCAGGTCAATTTTCCTGGAGTTTGGATCCAAGAAATAATGAGGGAAAGGATTTCCTTTCTCCCTTCCAGGGTAGCATGGATTTGAAATAGATGTAGCTTCTGGGAATTGGCTCACTGAATCGGTTAGTCAGATAGACAATGATGCAGCTTTTCACCAGTGTAGGCTACCCTCTTACCTTAAGATGAGAGGAGATCTATTTTGCTGTTTGGGCACTGCTTGGTTAGTTGAAGACTATTTGGGATAGTTCCCAACTTCTGCTACTCTTGCGACTGCTCGAACTTGGTTGGTTGTTTAACATGTTTCTACTTAGTGCTAATGTACCCCACAAATAATTATATTCATTGGGTGTTGTCAGCAGAATCCCTCCACTGGCCTGGATACTATGGGAGAGAGCCTTTGATTGTTCAGTCTTGTTCTCTCCAGGCCCCAGACCACATGACCTGATTTAAAGCCACTAGTAGAAATGAAAATCATCTTCTCTTCAGCCCTTTAGGGAGAACATGTAGATTCTTTCACAAGCCACCTATGCAGTGTGGAGTTCAGCCAACTGGAAGGAGTTTCTAGTATCCCTACTCCTTTAGGGTGTCAGATTAGTGGTTGTTTCAGTTCAATTGCATATGTCCCTCTTCTAGTTAATAGAATTATCAGAAAACCAGGAAAAATGGCATTCCTTATGAGCCAGGTCCTTAGTAGGATGACTGTGTCAGGGAGTAGAGAATGAAGGAGAGATACACAAACAAAAGGAAAACTATTAACATAATTTGATATGTTAATGAAAAAGAAAAATTCATGATTGCATTAATTGATTCAGAAAAGACTTTGATAGAATTTAACCCACATTTTTGTTAAAATGCTTGAAAGTATTGGTATAAATTGATTTTTTCCTTAAATTGGTAAAAAAAACCCCAATACATTTAAAGCTATTGGCAGGCAAGAAAGAACTGACTAAGAATAATTTCACTTATGTGTACCCATTTCTGTCTAATGTATTTTTGCTGGTATTCTCCCCAATGAGAACTACTTTTTCCCTATAAGCGAATAGTTAATGTAAGAGGATAAACTAGAAGCCCTCCCAGGAAGATTAACCTTGAAAGAAGGCTGCTTACTGTCACCAGTATTATTCTGGATAGCATCCTGCATAATACTTGCAACAGTAATGAGAGAAGAAGCAGAAAATGAAGGTACTCAAAGAGGTAATAGAGTTATTTCTTGGAGGAGAAGATGTGATGATGCACTTGGAAAATCACAAAGACTCAACTAAAAAGTCAGTTTGAACAATGAATAATTTTACCAAATTAGCAGATTTTGTGTGAAAAAAATGTTTCCAAGATCAGAAGGAAAGCAGAAAACAGAAAAAAGTATTTTACAAACAATTTATAAGATAAAGACCACACATTTAAAATACATAATGAAATTTTCCCTAATCTATTAGAACAAATAATTTCTTAATTGGTAAATGGTCAAAGGATATGAACAGATAAGTTTCTGAAGACATAAGAACAATTTATAATCATATGAAAAAATGATCTAATCATTAGTGATGAGAAAAACATAAATTAAAACTACCTTGAGATATAATTTTATACATGCCAGATTGCCTCAAAATGATAGAAAAAGACAATGGCAAATGTTGAAAGGCATCTGGAAAAATTGGGGACCTCATTCTGGGTGGAATTGTGAACTGACTTAAGCACTCTGGAGAGCAATGTGGATTTATGGTAAAAAAAAAAGTTATTTAACCACCCTACCTTTTGAGCCAGCAATACCACTAATTGGTCTATTTCTGAAGACAGTTATGAAAAAGGAAAAGATTCTATATATTCTAAAATATTTATAGTTGTTCTCTTTGTGGTGGCAAAGAACTGAAAATTGTAGGGTATACATCAGTTGGGGAATTGCTGAACAAGTTGTGGTATATTCTTGTGATGGAACACTAGGATGCTATAAGACATGATGAACTCAGCGGTTTTAGAAAAAAAGATGGAGATTTGCAGAAGATAATGAAGTAAAATGAACAGAAGCAAGAGAATATTGTATACAGTAACATCAGTATTGTTTCAAGAACAACTTTGCAAGTGTTATTTTGTCTATTTTGAATACACAAAATAACTATAAAACAATAAATGAAGAAATGTACCATCTACATCTAGAGAAAGAACTGAATCAGAACTATTTCACTAATGTGTACCCATTTTTGTCTAATGTATTTTTGCCAGCATTCTAATGCTCCCTTATGAGAACTACTTTTTGCTAATATGTAAGTATTTTATGTAAAATGGACATAAGAAAAAATGCTGTCTCTCCTGATGCCACTGTGTTCAGAAGGCGGCAGCAGACTTGGTTCTTCTGGAAAGGAGCAGTCTGAGCCTCAGGCTACACCTTTCCCCAGATACACCAAAGGATATTGTGTCACTGTCTCACCAGACATAATAAGTCCTGAGAAATAAAACATGGCGCATTTTGGAGGATCCAGGAGGTTTAGCAGGCCTTATTGTCCTCTCTCCATTTTGTGCCTCCATTCCTCCTGCTCAGTGGTGTATGACCTTGAATGTGCTCGTAAGTTTTTTAACACCAGCTCTTCAGGGGAGAAAAATGAATGCATGATATATTTTAAAATTTAATCTGTAATATTAACAACATGCTGCAGCTGCAAATGGATTCTCTTCAAACTGAGGACACAGCCACATATTACTGTGCAAGAGACACTGTGAGAAGAAGGAGTCTGAGACCAGACATAAACCTCCTCATTCAGATAGGTCATGTGGAGATTAAATTGGAGAGGGAAGTAAAGAATAACAAGCACAAACAGACCACTTCAGAACATAAAGTTGAAGAATGAAAGTAAAAATATTTGCCAGGTCTCTAATTAAAAAAAATTTTTTTTAGTTTCAAATACCAAAACACAAACACAGAATAGAGAAAAGAAACAAAAACATATCATAAACTTAAGTATTAGAATTTAAATACAAACCTAGAAAGGAAAAATACACTTGCTGTGTTTAGTATAATTACTGGCATACGTTCAATACGATATTATCATGTATAACTTTGAAGAGGTATTTGAATGCCAGAAGTGATAAGATCAATAATTTCTGTATGTGATTCTGTGTAAGTATTCTGACTTCTGTAAACAGACAACAAGAAAATCTTCTTTCAGAGCTTCTAGTATGGTCCTAGGGCTTCTGCACAAAGTATTACAAACAAAAATCACCACAGACAGAACAGATAAACAGTGCTGGCCTTCACAACCATCTGCATTCTTGGTTCTGCTCTCTCCCAGCTTGTGCATCTCTTTATATATGATCATTAGCTCTTCCCTGTTACACCCCTTCTTGTTACATAGGCAAGTTCCTAACACTGGCAGATTCACAGGTTGTGTTTCTAAACTAAGATCAGATACAATGAGGGCAAGACTCAAAATAAACTTGAACTGAAACAAGGTGCTAAATAATTAAATAGCTGAAACAAGGCACTAAGTACTTCTTTCCTTTCTATTACACTCTTTCATTCAATTCTGGTGAAAGTAAGATTCAATTGTTCTGCCCATCCCCCCATCTTTCCCTCTTCTGTCATAGCTCTTTTATACTTCTTCCAGCAAGATCATTTACTCCACCCAACCTCTTCTTTCCCCATTCTCCAAGTGTAATTCTCTCTCTCATCCTTTTGTTCAATTTTTTTCTGTCATATTCCACTCTGTGTATCTAACTCCTTCTAACTACTCTAATAGCAATAAAGTTCTTAAGACTTACAAGTATCATCATCTTATATAGGAGTGTAAACTGTCTTATCTTTCTGAAAGCCTCTCATTTTCTTTCCTTTTTAGCTTTTTATGCTTTTCTTGATTTTTTACATGAAAATCAAATCTTCTGTTCTGCTATTGCTTTTTCATCAGAGATGCTTGAAAGTTCTCTTTTCCTTTGAATGATCATTATTTCCTCCTGAAGAACTATACCATTTATTTTGGTAGGGGATTCTTGGTTATAATCTTTAATCCTTTGACTTCAAAGCCCTCCAATATTTAAATGTAAAAGATGAGTAATTCAGTGCAATACCATGTAATACTGATTATAGCTTCACAGTATCTGAATTGGTTCTTTCTGGCTCCTTTCGGTGTTTTCTTCCTGGCCTGAGAGATATGCAGTTTGGTTATAATATTCCTGAAAGTTTTGATTTGGGGCTTTCTTTCTGGTGGTGTTTTGTGAGTTTTTCAAATTTTGATTTTATCTACAGATTCTAAGATATTAGGGAAGTTTTCCTTTGTAAAGTTTTGAAATCCTGGATCTTTTTAAAAATTGCTTTCAGGTAATCCAGCAATTCTTTTTTTTTGTTTTGTTTTTTGGAGGGCAGTTGGGGTTAAGTGACTTGCCCAAGGTCACACGGCTAGTTTTTGTGTTAAGTGTCTGAGGCCGGATTTGAACTCAGGTACTCCTGACTTCAGGGCCGGTGCTCTATTCACTGTGCCACCTAGCCGCCCCCAATCCAGCAATTCTTAATTTACTTCTAACTATGTCCCAGATCAGTTGTTTTTCTCATGAAATATTTTCTTCTACTTTTTCACTATATTTATTTTGCTTTTTTAAAGAGTCCCTTTGACAATAAAGATGTCAAATCAGTCAATATTTAAAGAAATTAAATCTAATTACCTGGGATATTAAATATTCAAATTTTCACTTAAAGTCTTTGGTTATATGATGAGAAGAGAGGAGGTATTGGAAAAGACCTTAATGTTGGGAAAGATTAAAGGCAAAAGGAAAAGGGTATGGGAGAGTATGAGATAGATAGTATCATGGAAAGAAAGAGCATATACTTGGACTGACTTTGAAAGATTTCAGAATATAGAAGGTCCTGGAATTCTATTGTTTATGGGATGATGAATGGCTGAACGTCAATCAATGATGACTTATGAAATCACCAATGTTCATATCATAGAGAGAGGAGAGGGAGGGGGCATAGGACAGAGCCCTGTGCAATACATGTAATGAAAAAACATTATCCAGCAAAAGAGGGAGGGAAAAGAGAACTCAGATAAGTATGATGAGAACCTATAGAATGGTGCTCCAGAAAGCTTGAAAGAAGAAAGTATCAAGTAGAAAACAGTGATAAACAGCATTAAAGTAATGGAGAGGTCAGGGAGAAAGAGGATTGTGGAAAAAGGTAATTCATTATGTGAGACAGGGGGAGGAGAACATGGTAGTCAACGTGAATAGTCAAATAAGAGTGATGACAGGGAGTACAGAGAAGAGGTAATTTGTAGAGAAGACCTCAATTTTTATTTATCATTCTCTTATTCTTTATTTAGATTAAAGAAAGTGATGTGAAAAAAACATTAAAAGTGTGTTGCAAGTGTATTTTTTTGGAAAGCTGGTTGTTAATCATTTACCAGTACATAATTTGATTCAAGTATCTTTAATTTTCACATTTTGTCTTCAGGACTTAAGGGTTTCATCATGAAGTTGGGTTAATCTAACTGCATTTTGGACAGAACACTTGTCCTTCGAATTAGAAATATCTGAATTCAAGTCTGGGCTCAGTCACTTACTACCTTTGTGACCCTGGACAAGTCACTTAACCTCTATTTTGTTCAGTTTCCTTATCTTTAAAATGGTAATAATAATGACACCCACTTTCCAGGATGTAATACTAATGGAAGTTTGAAGATCTTCCCTGCCCCTTAATAAGCCTAAGGGAATTTGAGGCCTTCCATGATTTGGAAATATACCTTGCATCCTAATAGGTTTAAAGTAGTCACATGGATCTTGTAGTGGGAGGAGCCCACAGGAAACTGAGAGTCAGAACAGCTAGACAGTTGGGAGGAGAGGATACTGCCAAAGGAGACAGTTGGACTTGTGATTAAATATTGGTCTTGTGTTGGTTTGTGGGAAGGATAAAGGATGGTGTGGCTCTCTGTTATGCTTGAGTACATTAATTATTATGATGGTATGATGGATTTAGTTTCCTGGTGATGGGATTTGGTTTTCTGGTGTTGGAATAAATATTTTGCTTCTGTCTTCCATATGGAAAGTCTGTTATATTTTGTGATTAAGCGCTATGTAGGTATAGAGAGAATAGGACCTGTGAATATTGAATTGGTGCTATATTTGGCAGGGAGGATGGGATCATGAAATATCAGACCTCTATTTGGAGGTAGAAGGGATTTAGAAGAAGAAATGGCTTTTCCCTTTTGGGAGGATTTACCTTATTCCTCCCTAGCAAAGGAGTCATCCAAAAGTACAAAGCTTTTTGAAAACTGGGAATTGAAGTTCCAGCAGAGAGAACTTAGGGATTTAGAAACATGTTTGCAAAGAATTCCAACAAAATCCAGGAGAGAGTTGGAGGCAGAGTTTAGAAGGGGCTTGGTTATTTTAAAAATTTATTTTATTGACTTGTTTGTTTACTTTTAGATTAAAATATTCAGTTCCAGAGTCACTTTAGTTTCAGATTTTTCTCCCCTTCCTCCCCACCTCCCGTACAATGGCATACAGTCATGTATAGGATCTGCAAACTCTTTCACACTGTACAATAGTGTGGTTGTATAGGTGTTATAGCCAATGGAGTGAACAGTGAGAAAAGAGAAAGAAAGCCAAACATAGAAAAGAATGATAGCATGCATTGCTTCAGTTTCCTTTTAAACTCTGATCTTTCTGGATCTTTCTCGGAATGTAGGCATCTCCTTCCATCCAGAGACTTGTAGAGTTGTCTTTTAACTATGCAATGTTGAGAAGAGTCCAGTTTTTCAAAATTGGTCATCACACATATAATGTGTCTGTGTCTGTATACAAATTTTTCCTGGTTCTGCTCTTCTCACTCAGCATCAATTCATATAAGCCTCTCCAGGTAATTATGAAGTCAATCTCCTTCCCATTTCTTATAGCACAATAATATTCCATCACATTCATATACAATAACTTGTTCAACCATTCCCCAATTGATGGGTATCCCTTACATTTCCAGTTTTTTGCCACAACAAAGAGAGCTGCATTAAATACTTTTGTACA
>JAQQSW010021096.1:0-10725 GCA_028646575.1 Pseudocheirus occidentalis | reverse complement strand
TACATACAGGGATGGGGGCAGGGAGCCCCTCCCTGCCCTGCTAGAAAGCTAGAGGTGTGCTGGAGGAGGGCATAAAAGGAAACAGATTGCGTGAGGGGCCTTACAGTGGGATTAATGTTCTGGGCTGGGGGGTAGGGGCAAAAAGGGGAGAAAATTTGTAACTCAAAACCTTGTGGAAATGAATGATGTAACCAAGAAAATAAATTAAAATTAAAAAAAAATTTAACTTTTAATTGTTTTTTTTAATCTTCTAATTTCTTCAATCATACTTAAGATGATTTTTCTGAATGAAAATTATGGATTAGTGTTATGATTTGAGAGTTGTTGGGTTGTTTTTTTAATTGACATTCTAAAAATTCTAGTTGGAATTGAAGGTATGTGTAAATTACTAATGTTTTGAAAGCAAAAAGTATAGGAGCCTAAATTCTGTCTGCAAAAGGAATGAGGAATTTAGGAGCTTGAAGAGAGTTTGAACAGAGAGATATACAGCTTAGAGACCCAAATTGCTATTTCAGAGCAAGAGTAGGGAGATAGATCTTCAGTATGAACAGTGAAAAGCCATCAAGAAAGAAGAAATATACACTTATTTTCCAATAGCCAATTCCTTTACCTTTAAAACCACTACTTCAATTCACAAACTTGACTAAGAGCTCTGTTTTCAGGACATTTTTTTCAGTTTTTACAGATTTATTTATTGATAACCTTAGATAATTAAATCCTTACAAACAGATGCTTTAAAAAATGAGTACATTGCTAGGCTCATATAACATTTTTCTTTTACTCATGTGTATGTATATATGCATGTATGTGTTTTATTCTGAAGATCATGCTAAAGAAATATTCCTATCTTCCCATTTTCCTTTTGGTGCTTTAGGCAAACTCTATGTTAAGCAGCCCTAAATATATACATTTAAACTGCAAAAGGTTTTTAAATTTTCCATAAGTTGCTGAAAATTGAAGCTGCAGTCCTCAATAAAAATCTGCAAAGAAAATCTTTTTTTTATTATTATTATAAGCTTAAAAATACTAGTTTCCTCTGCACTGCAGGTCACTCACTTGACCAGCTTGCATAATTCAAATACTTGGAAATCCACAAATAATGCAAGCCCATACTCTGTCTCAAAAAAAAAATAGCACAGGAAAATTGTCTCTTAAATATTTCCAATACCATATGGGAAACTGTTTTCTGCCGGTATAGAGAACACTTTAACTCTAAGGAATTTGTAATTATATCCAACTAATTAGCTTCATTTTTTTTTATAATACTGCCCTTTATTTTAAGAGGAAAGGAAATTCTATCTCTCCTCACTGTGATTATCACTTTTATTATATGTGTAATTGTTGTTAGAGGGGAAGGAACTTATGCAGCAACCTAATAAATATGCATGAAATGTGTATCAGAATAGGTTGTTGCCAAATCTTTGGTCTGTCTGACAATGAGAATGGGGAAGTTGATAGCATTTGTTTCCCCATGTCTGGCTTTCAGGTCATGTGTAAGCTCAGAAGGTATTTAAAAAGACATCTCTAGCTCTGAGCATTTTCAGTATTTATAAAGCTGAGTAAGTCTGGTCCATTCTCTTTCCAACTCATCATCTACTCTCTTTTTAAACAGAGTAGGATGTGGCCTCTTAGGTAACTTTAGAGGATGATTACCAATCTTTCTATATTGTGCCCAGCTGTTCCACTGGGAAATAAGGCCTTTTCTCTGTAGTAACCTAGTTTAAATGCTTTGTCCTTGTTTCAGGAGCCTTCTGAGGAAACAGCAACACAAAACTTTCATTGGATTAATAAAGCAAATATGGTGTGATGGGAAAAGTGATGAACTTGAAGTGAGAAAGACCTGAGTTTAAATCCTGCCTTTGATTTTTACTAAATGGATTACTCTAACCAGGTCACCTGACAACTATGTGCCTCAGGCAGCTCTCAAGAACTTCTCTACTAAGACACAGATGGGCTATAATCTGTGTTGGCAAAAGAAGTTCCCAAATGTAAAGTTTCCAATAATAACAAAATTATAGATCTTTCACATAATGGATTTCTAAATAGCCCTAGAAAATGAATTGATATTACCTCTCCATAGGCAAAAAGTTTCTCCCTGTTGCCTCAATGTTCCTTTTCCCTTTCTTAATAGTATGCTCTCCCTCAGTCACTTCACATGTTCAGAAATCAACTGTTTTATCCTCCTGCCCTTTACTTCTGCCAATATCTGTATTGAGGGAAAAAAAAATTCTAACAAGGACAGCAACAACGAGTCACAGCAGAGATCAGTAAGTGACCTTCCTAAATGTACCCAAGGAAACAAGCATAGATGGAGAAATTGGGTGAAGGTAATGGTGAAGAAGCCAACAGGCAGTATTATGAAGAGAAACTAGTGACATCCTGCCTACAGGTAAATGCTTCTTTTGTGAGATTGCATTACAGCATAGAACCATACCTGAAAGAGGAGAATAGACAGAGATGAATGTTGAGTAGAGGACAAATCAAGGGCTAGCAGTAAGGGTCAAAATTATTTTACTTTTATTTTGTTAAAAGGAAAACAAACTAGATTTAATATTCCTTAACCCTAAAAGGTCAAATATCATCTATTTAAACTATTGTAGCAACTACCATCACCTGAGAACCTTTGTCTTACAACACAAATCACGGGTCTTCATGTGGTTAAGGAGAATTCAGAAAGGGAGGTCCTAATGATATGATCTCAATTTTGACTGTGTCATCCATAACCAATCAGAAGACATGGTCATACCTATACTGCTCAAGATTTTGCTTTGTTACCTTGCTAGTTGTTACAAATGATCCTATCAGATCTCACTCAAGGTCTTTGGGCATTGAAAAGCCATTAACCCAATGTATTGGTTACTGCTTTTCCAACATAATAAATTGATTGTACTCAGACTTTTATGCCTATTTGCCTTGATTTCTACTGTAACAACTTGGCTCCCATGAAGGAACTAGCAGTGGGAGGCTGGTCCTTGAAACAACTTCTTGGGAGGCCCTCCTGGAGTACTCTTGTCACATTTTCACCTGGGAGTTTCTTTGCAGAGGATTGAATCTGACACCTTGACACTCCCCTCAGTCACGGCCTTTCAAAAACAAAGTAATCCCACACTCTTGAGAAACCAGCAGGTCTGTTTGTTTGCTTTAGTGTCCTTTCTGTGTTTAAGTGTAATTTTTTCAGTGATTGTTTAATAATAATTGTCAGGAAAAAACCTGGGAAATCCCCCTAAGTTACAGACCCCTTGAAGAAACTTTCTTTTCTTTAAAGGAGGCTCCCAACTCAAGCAAAGGAGTAATTATTAGTGCCCCTTTCGAGAAGTCCTGAAGTAAGTCCCAGGCTATTCCTTGTCATAGGTTCTGGGATTCTCACTATAATTGGCAAGTAGGAAGAGTGATACCTCTCATTTAAAAGGGGTTAAGAAAAGAACTTGTTATGAGTAACCATTATATGCAAGTAATTAAAGATCCATGTTTGATTTGGATGAAATCTTGTCATGAAACTAAATAGGATACCTATGGTAAATTAGATTCTAATTCAAACTAGTTATTATTTGTCATTAAGATAATCATAGCTCTGCAAGTTACCATACCTCTGTTTACCTTAGTTTCCTATTCTATAAACTAGATAAATCATACCACCCACATCCTATGGTTGTTGTAAGGATCAGGATGATATAATGATTGTTAAATGTTTAATGGAATGCCTGGCATATGGTAAGCATTATATAAGTGCTTTACTTTTATTATTTCTTAGTTGAATATAATTCTCCCATACTGAGTAACTTTATATTGTGTTTTAAATGTGATTAGTATAAAATTCTAAAGTTGGTAAAAATGAATTATTTTTATGTTGGATAATTTGGAAATGATTCAACTGAATTGATGTCATCTTAGTGGTAATAAGCTTTGTCTTATGATATTGTGAGTGTTATTATGTTTCTAAATTGTCTTGTCTTATGAATTTTGGGAAATCATTGTATGAAAAATACTGTTGAGAAGTAAATGAAATTGTATCATTAGAAAATTTCTCTCTTTTAATGCAGATACTGTGAAATTAATTAAATTATTAGAGGCTATTAGTATGATGTTAAAAACCTATCCAGTTTCAACTGGGTATATTTTAAAAGGGAGGAATAATAATTACCTATTTTGTAGACATGCAAAAAAGAGAGACTTTGTAAAATCTTCTTATTGGTTGATTTACCAGATTTCTTGGGACTATCTTCTTGGACAAGGTCATAAAATCTCATCAATCCTGTGAAATAATTTGTTATTTGGTTTACAGAGAAAATGGAGTCTGTCTTCCATTACAAGCATTCCTTGACAAAGGTGGGGTTGGGGGGGAGAGGATTTACAGGTTTGTTTATAGTATAGCAGTTATTTATGTGAAGATTTGTGATTATGAAAATCATGAAATTGTAGCTGGAGTAGGATATGCTGAAGTAACATCTTGAACCAATTTAATCTTAACAGGTTCCAGTCTTAAATATTTAATTTTACTGTAGGGATTAAGATAAATACCTTACAAGGTGGATATTTGCTTGTCAAGAAATTTACCATAACTAACCAGTATTTTTCCCCTTGGTGTGTGTGTGTGGAGGGGTGAGTATAATAATCATATATTCACTATCTATATGGAATTTCAAATTGCTATTATTTTTTATTTCTAATGATTGATTTTTACACAAAGATGAGTTTAAACTCAGAAAGAAGAAGAAAGGGATGAATAATTTTTGAAATCATACTAGACTATTATCACTAATTTATTGCAACAACATGAAAGCAATAATAATTAGTGAAACTTTGTTATTTCAGGTGAAATCTCATAGGATTTTAATACAATATTATTTTAAGTCTTGAGTTCAAGTATAATTAATTATCTCATCATTAAGACAGTTATCCACCATCTGAGTGAAATGTAACTAGCTCCTCAAGGCAGTCCAGCTTGACAACTACTACATGTGTATAGCTGTTCCTTAAAAAGGTGAAGGGGATGACTTCAACATGCACTGAGGTAGGACATCCTTGACTTGCTTTCTCTCTTGTATTTTTCCTTTCCAAATAGGAATGTTTTCCACTTAATACTGAGTCTGACTGTAATACCCTATTAATGATGTGGAACTTCTCTATGTGATCAGTTTTTACAAACAGTAAATATGACTCTTACCTGAAAACAAACAGAAGTAAGGAGGCTTTATTTATTCTGTGCCCTTAGCCTTGGGCTTGTGTAAAGCCAAGCATGAGCAGCTTTCCAGAAGAATGCTGCTGTGAATACTTTCAAGGTTATGATTACATAGCATAGCAAACTCTCTATTCAATAACAAATCAGAACAAAACATTCACAGAAAATCAAAATACAGCATTGCTCATGTAAGGGGCATTTCAGTATTTTTTTGCATTCCCAATAATTAGCACAATATCTGGAACACGATGTTTAATAAATGCCTGCTGAGTTAAATTGTTCTCTTTGGTGGTAAAGGCTGGCAAAGGACAACTGTTGTTCATGGAACTGAATTATAATATATACTTTCTTTCTGTTGTATAAGGTCAATTCCTCAAGTTATTCAAAGTATATGTTATTTTATTTCTTACCAATAATCCTCAGACAGAGCCTTGGGTGTCTGCTTTCACTCTGTATTTTGTAAATACCAAAGGAGTTCAAAATCAAAACTTAAACCAAAAACAATTAGGCTACATGTTTAGATTATCAGTCATAAGTTCTTTATAAGTATTTAAAGGGAAGGTTTGCTTGTCTTATGTGCCAATAGGAAGAATACACAAAAGTTTGCCTGGTTACTTTTTACTTGATATCTTTTGAAGAATTCTAGGACCAAAAAGAAAAGGAAAAAACCCACAGGTGTTTTATCTGAGACAAAAGGTTGTTTTATTTTTTTCAGTTGGTTATAATTCTATAGTACTGTTGTGATATATTCTGCAAAAACACTTATCACTAAAATGGCCACATAGTTCACCACAGTGGGTACCATAGTTTTGAACAAAGTACAATCATTTAGCCATTCAATCACTTAATAACTCAATCATCCAATTATCTGTAAGGAAGCTTGCCTCCTTAAGTGGCACAAAATACAAAAGTCAAAGTACTCCACCCCTGGGGCAGCCTCAATTGGAGATTAGTTTCCAATCATAAACAAAGTACACTCATTTAATTAATCACAAAATCCTTAATTCAGTCACAAAGTACAAAAGTCAAAGTTCTCCACCCCTAGGTCACAATAAATCATAATCTTCTCAGTCAATACACAGTATCCAAGTAAAGTCTTCTTTCAACTTCACTCAAGGCTGGCTCTCAGCTCCCCTGGTTCCCCTTCCATGGTTCCATCTCCTACCTGAATTTATCAAACAGTTACCTGGGTTCAAAGGCAGACAGCTCCCAATTCCTTGTCTAGCTCTCCATGAAGTTCGTGTTCCACACTGAAGCTCATAGTTTCCAGTCTACTTTAAATCCTTCACAGTCTCTATTCCTATGAAGTGAAGGCTTAACAAAGCCACAAACAGACAAATTACCAACACCACAGTCATGCCTCCTGTGGCAGCTCTGGCTGGCCCTCAGAAGTACTCAGCACCTCAGCTGGCCCTCAGAAGAAGCTCCACCACCACAAGTTCCCAAGAAATTCTGACTTTCCCAGCTGGGGTTTTTCCTCATATACAGTATTGCTCCTCCCTGTTCATCCCCTTCCTGTTACGTCAGCAACAGGGGTTCCCTGTTTAGCCCTTCCTGTTATATCAGCAACAGGGATTCATGCCTTCTGTTTCTTTAACAGAGGCTTAATTTAAAACTAGGTGCTAAGTACCTGTCAGCTTTCCAATATAAAGGGATCTCCAAATTTAATTACCATTTTAGCCTTGAGAATGAATTTTGACACTGTTACAACTATGTCCCTGCTTCTTTCTATCATAGAAAAATCTCTCTAACCAGGGCTGGTAGAGTTATACGTTTTTTGTTCCTAAAATGAATCTTGTTGAAATACTCCTGCATTGAAAGGAAGAGAGTCAATGTGAACAGGATAACCTTTAAAAAAAGAAGAAGAAAGTAATTGAGGGAATATAAATCTGGAGCAAAAAGGAAATGAAATTGAAAAGTTGCCACCCTGACAAAATTAATGCATCTAGTTTAAGAAAGGAAGATATCAAATGAAGGGTAAAAATCTTCATATCAAATTTCTCTGATAAGATGTTGGTAGCCAAGGTATAGCAACAATCAAGAAAATAAGATTAATAGCTATTCCCCAATAAATAAATTGTTAAAGGATTTGAACAAATAGTTCCTATTAGAACTGCAGAATAGTGTAATCTCATTTTTTAATTGTACGTATAACTAAAATAAGAGAAATGCTACATAACAATCCAAAAGTTTCACCCCACATTCTAAAAAAGACCAAAATGACCAAAAATGGCAATAGTTGATTGAAGACGTTGTAGAAAAATAGGCACATGGGGTGGAGCTAAGATGGGGGAAAGGAAGCAGTAGCCTTTCCAAGGTCTTGAACAATTGGGTCTCTAAAGGCTAAAAAGTGAATTTAAACAGATTTAAGCGTGACAGAACCCAGTGGGAGACAGAGTGTGGCAGATTCCCAGCCCAGGAAAGTGCCTATTCAAGTCTGGGCAAGGAGAACCCAGAGTACACAGGAACCACACTGCTGAGAGCAGAGTATGGCAGACTGGGAAGAAGCCCCAGCCAGCCAGCAGACTCACCCAGCCAAAGGGATTTGCAGCCATCTCACCACAGGACAGAGGATCATCAAATCTGGTAGGAAAAACTTGGGGCCCACAGCAGGGTCATCAGCTTTCCCTGGGGCAACCTGGATGTTTAAAATCATACACCCAAACTTCCATATGCCAAGATGGAGAAATAAAGTTTAATTGCTCTGATCCCCCCTCCCTGACCCAGAAAAGTCCAGAGTTAAATGCCCTACCCAGAGTAAAATCTTGAATTAATGGAAACAGCCTCAGGCTTGGACATGGCTGAGGAAAGGGGAAAGAAGACAGTACAGAGCCTAAGCCCAGGAAGGTGGAGCCAGCAGGCCCTAACAATAACTGCAGCCTGGCCCTTTGGCTTCCAGCTACTGAATCTGCCTAACCTGTAGCCCAGAGACATAGAGGTGGAAATCTGAAGGAGCCAGACCACCCCACCCCCATAGGTTACTCTGTAACTGTAGCTCAGGGGAATCATTGAGAGTCCTGGTCTTGGCCGGAAGTCCTCACACTCAGAGCCTACAGCTACCAAACCCCTACATCGCAGCCTGAGAAGCTCAGTACTTCAACACCCTAGAAGGGGATAGCCACACTAAAAATCCAGGACACAAGTGCTCACAATGGGGAAGAAGAAAACTACAAAGGCTAGGACTATCAAATCTTTTTATATTGAGCAAGAACAACCAAAATCAGAAGGCAATGCAGACTCTATACTCACACTGGAGACCACAGAAGGAAACATGAATTAGTCTCAAGCCAAAAGAGCCTTCTTGGAGAATCTCAAAAGAGATTTTTAACATGAAATTAGAGAGGCAGGAGATAAATTCAAATATACAGTGACAAAATTGGAAAAAAAAATCTCACTGAAGAAATCAAATCTTTAAAAAGTAAAATTGGAGAATTAGGACAGGAGGTTCAAAATATAACTGGAGAAAATACCCCCCTAAAAATGAAAAATGAACATATGGAATAGGAGCTCCAAAGGCTAATTTAGGAAAATAATTCACTAAAAATTAGAATCAGACAAATTGAAGCTAAGGACTCTATGATGCAAGAAGAGTCAGTCAAAAAAACCCACAAAGATTAAAAAATTAGAAGAAAGTGCAAACTCACCCAAAAAACAACTGACCTGGAAAACAGATCCAGGAGAGACAACCTAAGAATTATCAGCCTACAAGAAAGCCATGATGAAAAATCAGCCTGGACACCTCGAAAAGATTGTCAAAGAAAACTGTCCTGAGGTCCTAGAATCAGAAGGAGAAATGGTTATTGAAAGAACTCAAGAATCTCCACCTGAAAGAGATCCCAAATTGAAAACTCCAAGAAATATAGCCAAATTCTAGAGCTACAAGGTCAAGGAGAAAATACTGAATTCAGCCAAAAAGAAACAATTCAAATATCGTGGAACTACAGTCAGGATTACATAGAATTTAGCAGTTGCTACATTAAAAGATCAGAGGGAATGGGATGTGATATTTCATAAAGCGAAAGAGCTAGGACTGCAACCAAGGATCAACTACCCAGCAAGACTGAGCATATTTTTTGAGCCAAGGAGATGGTGATTTAACAAAATAAAGGACTTCCAGAGTTTCCTTATGAAAAAGCCTGAGCTCAATAGAAAATTTGATCTCCACTTACAAGACCCAAGAAAGACATAAAAAGGTAAACAAGGAAAACATACACTCACACATACACATACACAAAGATGCTCACACATGCACACAACTTGGGACTCAATAAGAACAAACTGTTATATACTTTCATGAGAAGCAGATGCCTGTCAATACTGAAATTTGTATAAGTATTGTGACACTTAAAAGATATGTACCAGATCTTTCTGTGTGGATGTGGGTATAATTGAACTAACCTGAAGATTAAAAAAACTATTAAGGGGAAAAATGGATTGTAATGGGAGAAAAGGAAAGGTTGAGGCAGAATATGGTAAATTATGCCACAAGAAGAGGCATAAAAACATACTAAAGTGGAGGGGTGGGAAGGAAGGAGATGAGCATCATATGATTGTTACTCTCATTGGTTATGACTTAAAGGGGGATCAATACAAAAGGCTAAGTTTAGATTCTAGCATGAAAAGACACAAAAATTCCTAATAATAGAGGGAAAAGAGGGAGGGAGAGGAGCAATTAATGAAATTTGCTAGCATTGGATTGTTTTCAAGGAGGGAATAACATACTCTGTTAAGAATAAAAATTATTGTGCCCTACAGGTAATAGAAGGGATAAGGGGGAAGGGGTGTAAAAAGGGGAGGGTAGTCAGTAGGGACAGAAAGAATAGCAAAGGGAAAGGGTAGGTAAAGAGGAGGGAATACAGGGAGGGAATACTGAGGGAGGTGGTGGTCAAAGGGAAAATTCTTGAGGAGGGGAAGGGAAAAGGAAGACATACAGATATAAACAGGGGAGGGAATAAGATGAAGGTAAAGTCACAGATAATAATCATAACTGTGAATGTGAATGGGATGAATTCTCCCATAAAACAGTGGCAGATAGCAGAATGGATTAAAAACCACAATCCTACAATATGCTGTCTACAAGAAACACATTTGAAACAAGGGGATATGCATAGGGTAAAGGTAAAAGGATGGAGTAGAATATGTTATGCCTCAGCTAATGTAAAAAAAAAGCAGGGGTAGCAATCCTTATCTCAGATAAAATAAAAGCTAAAATAGATCTAATTAAAAGGGATAGGGAAGGAAACTACATCCTGCTAAAAGGCACCATAGAGAATGAAGCAATATCATTACTTAACATATATGCACCAAGTAGTAGAGCATCCAAATTCCTAGAGGAAAAGTCAAGGGAATTAGAGGAGGAAATAGATAGCAAAACAATACTAGTGGGGGACCTCAATCTTCCCCTCTCTGAACTTGATAAATCTAACCTCAGAATAAACAAGAAAGAAGTTAAGGAGGCAAATAGAATTTTAGAGAGGCTAGACATGATAGATCTCAGGAGAAAACTGAATGGAGACAAAAATGAATATACCTTCTTCTCAGCAGTA